>VXBB01008643.1:68425-178581 GCA_013399915.1 Illadopsis cleaveri
TTTTTTTTTTTTTTTTTTCCTCTCTTGACTGAGTATCCTACTTGTCCCTGACAAGGATCCCAGGTAATCCAGGACTGGCATGATCAGTAGTTCCTTGCTGAGAAGCACCTAGCTGTTGTTCCAGCATCCCAGCTACCCATGGGTAAGAGAAACAAGGTGTGAAAGAGGCAGAGCTGTGTTGAGGGCAGAACAAGGTACAAACTCCTTTTTCCAGGGAACAGCCCGTGTCCCAGCCAGGCAGATCTCATCTCATTTACAGATCCCTCTGCCCAAGTTTTGACCCTGTCTTCGAGTGGTTGCAGATGAATATTAATTGCCCAACTGGCTCCAAACTCAGAATAATAGCTGAATTTAAGCAGCCAGCCATCTGACAAAGAGATTTCCATCAATGTTCCCAGTCCTTGGAGTGCAACAGAGCAGATCTGCAATGTCATTCTGAGCTCATGCTGGCAGAGATGAGCACACATCTCAGGAGAGGAATCTGCACTCCAGCCAGGAGTTCTGTCCCAGCGCTGGGATGCACATGCAGATACAGCCCAGCCTCGAGGAGGGTGCAGACAGTTGTCATATTTCCTTCTCCATGGAAGGAGAAAACACCATAATGCTCTTTGCTTGCCTTTTAGAATGGAGATAAAACTTCAAATGAAAGGGAATTTCTAGTCCAGGTTGGCAGCTGTCATTTTAAAGGAAAATCTTTTGCATGTCTAAATTTGATCAGTACATTAAAAGGTAAAAAAGAAGCACAACCCTAAGATGAACTGACTATTGTTCAATCACAGAATCATAGAATGACATGGCTTAGAGGGATCTTAGAGCTCATCCAGTCCCACCTCTGCCATGGCCAGAGACACCTTCCACTGTCCCAGGCTGCTCCAAGCCCCAATGTCCAACCTGTGCCAGGGCCTGCCCACCCTCCCAGGGAATAATTCCTTCCCAATATCCCATCTAACCCTGCCCTCTGGCAGTGGGAAGCCATTCCTCTTTATCCTGTCACTCTTGTAAGACACTTGTAAGAAGCCCTATCTCCATCTTCCTTGTGTGTCTTTTTAACCTTTAGGCTATTGGAGAGCCTTTCTTTCAAGCAGATAATGAAGAAGAAAGTGGTCTAAAAATGATATATGATGGCTGACCATTGAAATTGAAGTGGCATGAACAAAAAAAATGCAGTCAGTCTCCTTGTATCTGCCACAAAGCAATTATCTCAACAAAATTCTGATGCCCACCAAGATAGTAGAAAAAGCAAGCAGGGAAGGGGAGTTGGTAGAATTATTTTCTCTCTCTTGCCCCATAGTTTTAAAGATTTACATTTGTATTGCTTTTGAATTTCTCTATGTTAGTTTGGATCCAGCTAAGCTGACACCATTTCCTTGAAGAATGGGACAACAGTCCCAGACTGTTAAATGTTCCTGAGGTGGATTTCTCCAGGATGTAACACAGTCATTGGTGTTCTCAACTGAGCCTTCAGCCCATCTGAATTGTTTAAAGGTTCACTCTCATCTAGTTAAAAATCAGTGTTTGAATATCTATCAGTATGCAAAACACTCATTTGCTACCAGAATTAAAGCTCCCTATTATACCAGGATGAATTTAAGTTTTAATTAGCATTTCCTCTGGTGTACCAAACCCACTGAGACTACTAGACTTACTAAAATTTAATTAACTTGACAAAAGAGCCTAATTGTTTTCATACCACTAGTCCTTGGTGGGACTAAAAATAAAACCCTTCAAATTAAGTGTCTGCAACCCACCTTCCTTTTGGATGTCCTACATACATCAAATTGGTTGGCCTACATATAATTATAGTTGGTAGGAAGCCCTGCCCACTCTGTAATCAAGATTGTTTTCTTAAAAATGGGAATTTTTATGGCAATGTACAGTGATGAAAACTTATTATTCAAAAGGCCTCAGCTAATATTAATTCTTTCCACTATCTTATTAAGTTTTGGAGGTTTATTGATTTATCTTCGTGCACAGACTAATCAACGAGATGCAGTATTCATTTAATCAATATAGAAGCCTAATATTGGCAAGAGAAAATAAAGATTTATGTATTGGTAGTGTAACCATGATAAACAGTATATATCTATATGAAGTGTAGTGTGAAATTTGGAATTAAAATAAAATACTTCCTGCACAGGATGCTTCTCATATCTTTATCGCTTTCCCAGTTGAGCTGCTCACATCATTCTAAAACTTTTTTCACTTTGAGACATTCATCTTGAAAGAAATATGAGTGTGGAAAGCATTAGGACGCAGCCTTAGGAGCATTGGGGACAGCTCTATTACAGGAGTTCGCATGCAGAACAGAGGAACTGCAATCCAAGGAATTGGCTATGGATATCTGAAGCAGAGGTTTTAGGAGAAGGGATCAAGGAAAAGTACTCTGTCCTGGGGTGACTGTGTAGTGCTTGTATCCCCCATTGTTTGTTCTGTTTATGTTGGATATTATGTTCTGTACCTTTCAGACGGGTTAAGGGAAGTGCCAAGTGTGTTTGCAGAAGCTGCGCTCACTGCTCCATGCTCTGCTCCTGGACTGTGCTGTCTGCAGCACGGACAGACAGTGGGACAGAGACCTTCTGTGATTTCAGTTAGTTTTTAGCTAGCTGTGACAAAGAAGTTCCCTAGACAGTTTTTTTCTTCTTCTTGGAACTGTTTCAACTTGTTTTAGACTGAAAACCCAGAAAAACACCCGGAGCTCATGCCTGTGGCGCACTGGGGCCCAGGATGGCATTTTCCAGCACCAGAGAGACTGATAAGAGACTGGGTGAGCTGAGCTACAACCCACAGCAAGGACTTTCTCAATTTTACCATCTCACTTCAGAATGGCAAGAAGTTTGTTGTTTAATATTATTCCTTTTTTGTTCTAGTGAACACTTTGCTTGTTGAATAAACAGTTTTTTCCACTTTTTTCTAAGGAAACTTTTTCCTGGACCAGTTAGCAGAGGAGTCGCTTGAGTTTGCTTTCTAGAAAAACCCCATTCAGAAGTTTCCTCCCAAATTTGCCCTAAACTAAGACAAATACACACCCAAACTCTTTTGCCAAGATAAGGATTTCTTTTCGAGCATCCCTACATTACAGGAATTAGATCTATTTGTCTAATTATTACCCCGTGAAATTTAAAGAACGAATCAGCTTGGAAATCACATCCATCACTTTTTATTCTCTGTTAAGCTTTGTTGGGACTGAATATCCCTGAAGTGCTTAGAAATCACTGTGGGTTTGCAAGCTAATCCATTATCTGGATGCTCATTGATGAAACTGTTTTTTTGGGAAGGCTCAAACCCCACCCCCTCCTGCAATAACACAGCTCAGGCTGAGGCTGCACCACTGTGAATGCAAGAGAATATCAAATATTGTTCTCAGCACCAGGAGGGAAAAACCTGTAAATCTCTGTGTGCATCCACAGCCTTCAGCTCCTTTTTCTGCCCAAACATCTGGCTGCTTTCTCACATATGAATACTAAGGAGATTATCTTGGCTGATAAACCATCCAGAGATTGGCTGTTAAACACCTCATTTCTGCTTTCCTTGCCAAGTTCCTCCTTTGTTTCCTTCCCCCTCAATTTGAACCATAAGGTGCTCTCCAGGCCCCAGTTTCCATCCAGATTTATTGATGTGAGCTCAATGTACCCATCTAGTGTACTGCAATTATTAGATTTTCCGGAATGTACGTACACAAAACATTTTTAATGAACAGCTCCATAGAGTTCACATTCATAACTTTTGCCCTAATAAATAAAGCCTTTTTGTGAGCCTTTCACTAAAAAACCACCATATGTCTGTATGCATTTATTGAAGACAAATATTTAAAATTAAACTCTCATTAACTTTTCTCTGCATGTATAAAATACTGAACTCTGAAGATGTGTCAGAGGCATAAATTTAGTACATAAAATTTAAAGAAAACCAGGTAGACAGTTGATAACATGAGACTGCAGGCCACCAAATATTCACTGCAGCAGTCTTTATGCATTTGGGAGGAATTAAGTTCATGTTTGTAGGAAATGTTCATCTTTGTCCCTGTAGGTAACATCTTACAAACAATAAAAATCCAGAGTAAACTTTGTTCCTTTTCTCATCTCATCCTAGTATTTGATTTTTTTCCTGTGGCTAATGAATCATTGGCAACTTTAGATGAAACACAGGGATTTTACCTCCTGGGTTTAACAATTGTGAGGAGCAGCTTGGAATCCTCTCACATTCTTATCACCACTTATTAGAATGCACTGACTTTTAAAAAAGCTGCTTTCAGCAGTTTTTCACGGCCTGACCTCCTGTTCACCTCGAGCATTCAGACACATAATGTCTCTAATGAAAGAGAAGATATTTCATGAAACAATTCATTATGATCCAGTTTTCTGATCCAGCATTTTTGCACACCTTTGGAGTCTTACATTTGACCAGAGCAATTTATGCATTTAGAACATTGAAGTGTAATTGAAAATTATAATGTGCAAAAGCCATTGTGATTAACATAACGTGGAGACAGGTAATGGAAATGGCAAAGACTCGGAAAAGAAAATAAAGTCTCTCAAGCCTCTGAAGTTTAAGTGTCTTTATCCAAATATAAGCTGTCAATAACACAATGATTTGTGAGAATGCTGAGAACATTTACAAAATCATCTCCTCATTATCTTTCACTGAGAACACTGATAATTTCATTTTGATGTAGTCTTGCTCTGTTCTAACGTCTTTTTTTTTTTTAAAGCAGATATGTAGTTTTTAAATGGTGTATTTTTGGTATTTTATTTTAAAATTGCTTGCCCACTGTAAAGGAAAAACTACTGCTAGGAGATTCAGAAGAGACCTTTTGAGACAAATCCTTTAAAAAGAGAACACATGCTCAGTTTTAAATGAGTCTGAGTGTCTTAAGTACACTGCAGTTTCTCCTTTTCTATAGCAAGTTTAAGGTTTAACTCTGTCTAGCTCAACCAAAATAATAATTCATTATGGAGTAATTTATCAGGATTTTGTTTCTTTTTTCTGTCAATAGCTGATGGAAAGATAGGCATAGTAAACTGTGATAAAAAAACAAATCGCAGGTTTGGGTTGGGATTGGATTTAGGAGAGGTAAAAAAAATATTATTGGGACTACTCTCTGATATTCACCCATGAAAAAAGCTTTGTATAAGGTTCTCTTAACCAATTTAAATATCAGTATAATTAATATTCATTTTCTGCTGCTTACCAAAAAAGCATTTAAAAAAACCCGAAGAAGGTGAAAACTTTGTAAGTGTTAACATCTCTCTCTTGAAATCAGTTATGCTGATTTACTCTTAAGGCCTAAACCACAGAAATCATACATTTTTGTAAAGAAAAACAGTTTATACTTTAATTATCAAATCCATCTGCAATTCCACAGTGACAGATTTTTCTGGAAATGAAACAGCATCAAGCTGGAAGAACGCTGGTGCCATGAGGAAGGAATAGCTACTTCATAAATGTTTCCCAGCCCTAAGCATGAGATACAAAATTGAAAAGAGAAGTTAATATTTTGGTAGGAAAAATCCCAAACTGATAGAAAAACATCTGCTCCATTTAGAAACTAATGGAAAATTTCAGTGCAATAAAAAGAAATAGTGCAATTAAAAGATAGGGAATTGCTGAGGAAATACAATTGGTCGAAAATGTTTATCAACTTTGAACATCTATGAGGATTCTGTAGGCACTCTTCTTCAATCACCAGAAACACAAGTAATGCTCCAGTACATGCAGTGATTTTTAAAGCAGACCTCACTAAATTTAACATTAAGTCATAGAAACCATCACAACCTTGGTGTTACAGGACTTTTCCTCCTGGATTTGCAGTAAGTAGAAGAGGCAGATTCTATATTTACAGGGGGAAAGTGTACGTTATTCTTATTCAAGAAAATACCCTCATGTTCTCTGAACCTAAAAAAAAAGTAATAATAATTTGTCTTTACAACCATAATATTTGTCTTCATATCCAACAACCACAAAACCGTGATATTTTCTGAGTATATCAGCCAAAATCACAGGGTTCTCTTCCAAACTCTGCAGAATTCAGGAAGTTTTGTGTGCATGCACAGCCTGGTTTTCATTACAGAGGGATATAGGATGGAAGAGAACTTGTGCCATTCTTGATTGCATTACCCTGCATTCAGCCATAACTTCCCAGACTTCATGGAATAGAGGCTGCAGAGCTGGAAGACAAACAAGAGCTGAGGAGAACCCAGTTAGAAATGGATCTGAGCATTAACCCCACGTTATCTGTAACTGGACTGGGAGGCAGAGCTTGTGGCAGAGCTAAGGCTGCATTTAACCCCCGTCTTGTTTCAGACTGAAAGTGCCCAGGACTGTGGTCATCCACTGGTCTGAGCCCAGCATTGCTCTGAGCTCCACCATGGGATCTCTCTGGACAGAAGAATCCAGTTCCTGACTTAGGATGCAGAGGGAATACCAAAACTCTCAGCTAAAATTTTGCACAGCTTGATGTTCTCAGTAAACATGTGGCCCTAAACCCAGATCATCTTAATTTTCATGGGTTTAAGACTTGACTTGGTTCAAGTCACTCATCAGTGACAAACCTGATGTTTGTGACTTAAAACCTAACCCTGGTTGCCTCAAAGCAGGACTTGAAAATCAGCTGCAGAGGTTATTGGACTCCCCTTAATCTCATCTCTGATTAGGTTCTAGAGAAAATAGTAACCACACAGAATCCCAAAATTTTCTAACAGACATAATTCAAGGTACATCTCTGAATTTATGAATCCTGTAGTAAATAGCAAAATATTTTGAGAATGATAATATTGCGTGAGAATATTTGAACCTGATGGGAAATTTTAGCTGGATTTTTTTGTAAAGTAATGTGACATCAGATACCCTATTCAACCTTTGCATTTTACTAGATAAGCATATTCCTTACCATTTCTGATTCAAGAATTTGCCTAGTTAGCCATCTATTCCTTTATTTGTAAGACTTAGATTCCACTATTGATGTGTGATCAAGCACATATCAGAAAGTCTCTGATTTGTGTTCATACTATTTTTGGACATGGTTTTGAAAAACTGATTATAACAGGAAATAGCNAAAAAAAAAAAAAAAAAAAAAAGAAAAAAAAAAAAAAAAAAAAAAAAAAAAAAAAAAAAAAGCGGGCACATGCTGACCACTTTAAAACATTGACTTGAAAGTGCTAAGAACTGTAGACCTCAGCATGACTTGGTGGGCAGGAGCATTGCCAATATACGCAATCTGAATGAATATTTTAATAGAACTTATTTGCAGAGCTAGAAGAGAAGGATTTGGAGCCCTGTTCTTGTCACCTACTGATGTGTGATCCTGTGCATGTCCCTTTGCACCTCAGAATTCCCAATACCAGCCAAAGTCCTGCATTCTCTCTTGTCTCCATTTCCCCCTTGTTCTGCCAGCTCTGGAAATCAGCTCCATTGCTGATCTCAACCAGACACAAAGAGGGGGGCTTGACTCCTGATATTGGGCTCCCAGGGAGATGGGTCACAATTCTCTAGTCCCAGGCTTGGACCCATAAAATGTGATGCTTAAATTCCAGCTTTAAATGCCCTGCTGACTGACTAACCATGGAACCTGACTGTGTTCACATGAAGATAAAACTGGGGCTGCTCTCCTCTTGCTGTTCTGTTTATCACATTGTCTATCTGTCTATATTAAAACCAGACCTCCCTGGTGGAGGGTTGATGTTAAAAAAAGAGCTCACCAAAACCAGGAAAAGCTCAGATAATGCTCTCTTTACTTGCATGGTTAAGGTGATCCTACTATTTACCCTTCCTGAAAAGATGGGGATATCCCAAGGAGCTGCTGCTGGTGCCAGATGGGCAGATTGTTCTGTAGATAAGAGCTGCTGGAAGCCTTCTTCCAAAACAATATCTGGATGCTGGAAAAGGAGAGGTCCATTGACTGGGAATTAGACACAGCAGGCCCTGCAGGGACACGGGCATGGAGAACTCAGAAGTGCAAAATGATTTCTTGGTTATGCAGAAAGCCTGTTCAGATTTCTTTTCTGGGAAGATCAAAGGCTGTGGAGGAAAATGCAATTTGAACCCCAATAGAAGGGAGTGTGCTGCTTTCAAAGCAACCATGTTCTGGACTGGGGGGGGCAGAGCTTAATTTATAATTAACAGTTAATGGCTCAGTTGTGTTTTCAAGAGTCCCAGTGTCCACAGGCCTCAGTTCAGACACTGCTTTTTTTGTTTCCTGAATTCACTTTTTGAAGTTTAATCTCAGATCAAGAAAGGGGTGGGCAAGAAAATTAATGGTACCTATGGAAGCAATCAATTCATATGCTTGGTATTTTGGGTCTAAATTCATAATTCTAGGGGAAATTAGCCTTTCTGAAGAGCTGTCAGGAACACTTATGTAGGGCACAGACTTTATGCTGGCCTGCACAGAAGAAAATTCTTATTTTCAATAGTGTTTTCTTGTTTGATTTATGTAGATCATGCAGCCAAATGCTTTGTATTTTTAGCTGACATGAAAAGACTTTCTCAATACAATGTGGTTTAGAAAAATCATCCAGTCAGGATAAAAGGTTGTGATGACCCATTAGGGAAACATTCCTTAAACCCCAGCAGTTTAATTTTAAAATGTCTTGTTTCTTCAGTCTGTTAATCCTAAACAAGCCCTGGACATTTTTGAACTATGCAAGTAATCCTGAGAATGCTCACCCATGCAAATTGTTGCTTAGAATGAAAATAAAAGATTATGCTGTCAGGTTTCGTATCTGGGATATGAAGGACTTCACATTTTAGATTACAGAAATGTCACTAATCTTCTGAGGGAATGAAACACACTTTAACTTTGCCCAAGTACTTCTTTGCTGTCATTAAGGTAAACAAAATGAATATTAATAGAAGAATTTGGCCTGTTTAGGATGGAAGGCAGTATCTGTACCAAAAGGCAGTTCACAATACTGAAATTGGCCTACTTAGCTAAAAATCTTAAAATGCATTAACATCCCAAATGCTATAAGGAGCTCATGGGTAGTTTTTAAAGGTATGAGGCTAAAACTTCTTCCAGCACGTTCGTCACTTGCAGAGTGGAGGATGCCTGCTGATGGAAGGGAGCAGAATTGATTTGCTAATAGATGTCTGTCTATTTACATCTATTCATGTTCCAGCCACAAGGTAGCAGACATGGTGAGAACTTCTATTTGTTGTGGGAAGAGGAGTAGACCATGAGATCATAGCTCTGGATAATATGGCCATAGTAAATTATTCATTATTGTGATGCATATATAGTACCTGCCTTGGGTTACTTTCAGCAACATGAAACGTGACAGGTTGTTTCTTTATTTCTAATGATTAAATAGCAGACAGAAGCTTCTGTCTTCTATTTCTCCTTTTTGGGATTTTTATCTACCATTGTTTTCAACTTCCTGAATGTGCTCTTTATTTAAAATAATGAAAGAATGGGGAAGGAATGAAGAAAGAAGGAAACAGAAGCTTCTGACATGCCTTGACATTGCTCCTCTCATAGAGATTTAAAATATGTATTTCAAAATTTCCCAATGCCCTTAAGCCATAAATAATGTATTACCATCAATCAGGTTAGAGGATCTATGAAAGATACTGGTGGTAAAAGCTTCTTGTGCTGTTTGCTGCAGACCCCCAAAAGCACTCCAGTTTCTTGGAGAGCTTCTGAGGAGCTGCTGGCAGCGGGGTGAGGCTGATTAATGGTTCCCTGGGACCCTCTGACACCTCTGCCTGGATCAGAGAGATAAGAGACAGCCCAAGAGCAGTGCTTTGTACAAGACAGGCAAAGGTCTGCAGCGTGCAGGAATTCCTGCAAGGAGCAGGAGATAGGCAGCAGCTCCCTCTGGGGTGGGATAATGGGCTGCGAAGAGGAGCCAGAGAGTGAAGGAGCATTTTGTAGTACTCAGGCAAAAACAAGAGACAAGACAGATGATATGAGAGGGTTAGAAAAAAGGCAAGAATAACAATCCATGGAGAAATGAAGCTTAAAGTGTGTCAAGGTTTGGGGGGTTTTTTTAAAGTATAGTTTAATTTATCACCCATAACAGAGGGCTCATATCAGGAGGCTTTTGTTTATTTATTCTTTTTTTCTACCAAAATACACCATACTTTGGATGGCAGGTGAGGGAGGGGATTCTCCCCCTTTACTCTGCTATCCTGAGACCCCACCTGGACTGGGGTGTGGTGCCACCTGTGAACAGTTCTGGTACCCCAACATAAGACAGACATTGAACTGTTGGAGTGAGTCCAGAGGAGGCCGTGGAGGTGCTGAGGGAACTGGAGCATCTCCCCTGTGGAGCCAGGCTGGGAGAGCTGGGGCTGCTCAGCCTGGAGAGGAGAAGGTTGTGTGGAGACCCCAGAGCTCCTTCCAGGTCTGAGGGGCTGCAGGGAAACCAGAGAGGGACAATTCCTCAGGAACTGCAGTGACAGGACACAGGGAATGGCTCCCAGTGCCAGAGGACAGGGATGGATGGGATATTGGGAAGGAATTGTTCCCTGGGAGGGTGGGCAGGCCCTGGCACAGGGTGCCCAGAGAAGCTGTGGCTGCCCCTGGATCCCTGGCAGTGTCCAAGGGCAGGTTGGACACTGGGGCTTGGAGCAGCCTGGGACAGTGGGAGGTGTCCCTGCCCATGGCAGGGGTGGGATGAGAGGAGCTTTAAGTCCCTTCCAACCCAAGCCAATCTATGATTCTATAATTTGCCATCCTGAACGAAGCTCACTTGTCTATCCTAGCAGTGCCACCAATATATCCAGTACATGTAACAGTCCAGTACTTAGTTAAGATAATGTTCACACTACAGGGGTACAGGAAAATTCATCTAGATTGTTCAGAGTAGCAAATGTGCAAATGTGAGCTATTTGTGATAATTGGACTACTTACTGTAACATCTAAACATGAAAACATCTACTGTAACCAGGCAGTTTCCATGACCCAGGGACATTTCTTCCATGTAAAGCAGAACAGAGTGCAGGAATTTGCATTTCTCACTCATCCATTTATCCCAGTGCCATGCCATGTGAAGAGTACAGAAACACATGCTCCACAAAACTGAAAAATTGCATTTTATCTTCTCTTCAGATTGTCATTAGAATACCTGGTATAGAGCAAGTAGGGTTTTTTTCCAGTCAGTTTCCACTTGAAGACATTGAAATACTTTTCTGGAGTAAAATGCCATCCCACAGATTGCCGCTCTGACCAGGCAGGAAACTTTGTTCTTTACAGATCTAACTATCTGTAAATGCCCTGCATAGAAATAAAGGTGGCTTTAAACTCTGCAAATGTCGTTTGCAAGGCAAGGCATGAGGCAGCCTTGGGAAAATTCCGTAAACAGGGGTTGATTCACAGAACCTGGGAGTTATTAAAGGGGAAAAATAAATTTGCTTTAATGAACTTTGACTTATTATTCAAAGTAGGAAATTTTGACACATTTGGGAGTACTTTGCATTAGTGTGAATGAGCCAAGAGCACAAACCTGGAATGGGAATTATTTCATAATGATCATAGGCTGACATCACTAACTG
The DNA here is from genome assembly GCA_013399915.1 of Illadopsis cleaveri. Classification (NCBI taxonomy): domain Eukaryota; kingdom Metazoa; phylum Chordata; class Aves; order Passeriformes; family Timaliidae; genus Illadopsis; species Illadopsis cleaveri. The sequence continues at coordinate 79,916 of VXBB01008643.1, forward strand.
GGTTTAACTGCATCCTTTTCAGTGGGAAAGGTAAGGGGAAGGGGTTCTTCAGGGCATTACAGTATAAAGTTGTACTTGGCCCGGAGTCTGGAGAGGGGAAATACCTACAACATCTCTCAGATTTGGGTGGGCAACACCTGAAAACCCAGGGGTGCACTCTTCCACAGGAACCTCTATTAACTGGTGGCCATGGAGGGAGAACTGCAGGAAAATCGCAAAAATGTCAGGGATAGCCTGCTTGGCATGGAGGAATGGCCACAAGTGAATATCACCTACAGGAATGCAAGGAAAAATGATTTCTTTGGGTCAGGAAGAAGGATGTAGAAAGGTCCTCAAGGAGCTTTTACTGGAAGAGTCACTTGGAGTGACATTTTGAAGCTACAAGGACACACCATCCACTTCCTACAAGTGTGTTATTCCTGAGAGATCCCACACCACCCACGTGTGTAGGACTCATTTCCTAAATGATAGCAGCAAAACATAAACTTGGGAAGCAACACAGCTTCATATGGAGTTGGTCTTTCTGGTGAGGATTAGTTATTGTCTCTGATTGGAGACAAGAGGCAAACAGCAAAAAAAAAAATTGTATTTTTTCACTGTAAGAAAATAATTTTTAACATTTTGGTATCAAATTATGTCCAGAGGGTACAATAATCTTATTTGCTGCTGGGCATAACTGGGGACTATAATTAGAGTCATGCTCACTTCCTTGTTACAATGCTTCTGAGAGGCAGCATTCTAATCCGAAAGCACGAGATTTTGAAAAAGGCATTAAAGAAGTATTTTTATTAGGCAAATGGGCATTTTGGTGCCTATAAGTATTTTAAAAAATCCCACTAAATGCCCTACAACAGTGAAGTAGATTAAGAATGAAGGTTTGTAATTCCTCAAGGAAGAGAAGGCACTTTTTTCTCCCCCAGGTCTGTGAGATCTGGCCATGCCTTTCTCATGGATTTGGGTCCTTACATTTCAGGGTTATTACACCTGAAAAGCAACTCTGTGAGGAGATTTTGCTAGTTGAAAAATCTTAAAAGTATCGTTTCACTAGGGAAGAGGTTTGGAAATAAAGGGATAAGCTAATTATTTATAATTAGGTCAGACTGGGTAGGCTGATCGCCATAATTAACACAGACTAATGACTGGCCGGGGTGGGGGGTGGGATTTTACTTGGATTTTACTCAGTTGTACCAGGTGAAATCTGGTCAAATGGATCTCGGTTCTGCTGTGCTGGTGTGAGAGCACCCCCAGCCTAGGCAGACTGGGAGCAGGGAGCGTGTGGGTCAAGGAAATAAATGTGGGTAACTGTGCTGGAAGGCCAAGCTGGGATCACAGGGTGCTCCTGGAGGGTTATGTGGGCTGGGAAAATGCTCTGAGCGAGCAGCAAGGGGCTGGGTGAAGGTTTAGGGAGCTGTGCATCAAAGCAAACAGCAGCACTTGATTGGAAAGAGATCTCTAGAAGTTAGAGGAGCATTCCTGCTGCTCAGGGAACTGGGAGCGTGTCCCAGACTGGGATAACCCGGGGTGCACAGACTGTGCATGTAAATATTGCACACAGATGTCAGGAACATTCCCCAACCCACAGCCACTTGCAGGGGAGGCTCAGAGAGCTCCAGGGAATGCACAGCGAGCCATGCTGGTGGCTGTGCCCACCTGCGTGTGACATCCTCCAGCACAGCCTTCCCTGCTGCAGGAGCACTCCCTTCCCCTGGCCTGGCTGCTTCAGTCCTCTCCACAACACAGAAAATGAGCCTGAACAACAGCCAAATGCCTTCTAGAAATAATTGTTAATACAGCAAAGAGAACAGAAAACAACCAGAGACTGAGCAGCTTCGAGACCGCTTCAGGAGAGCATCATACACACCTTGGAAGATAGAGAGTGTGATCAAAAATCCTGATGTGGCCCCGTGTAGTTTTTCCAAATCCAAAACTGACTCAGAACTCCAGGCTGAATCCAGGCCTTCATGAGCAGTGTCACATCACTGTTGGAACTGAAGCAAAGTTTAAAAGCTTTTAATGTAACTTTAGTCAGTTTTGCTCACTTTTGCGCTGTGGGAAGGGAATTGAAGTTTCTTTTCAGGGGGCTGCTCCACCAGGTGAGGTCTGATGAGCTGAACATCTCAAGTAGCACAGAAGATACACAAAAGATAACGACCATCAACTCCAAACATGACCCCTGGCACAGTCAGGAGAGAGAGAAGAATGGTCTGGGAAACAGAGAGAAGAAAGAGGACCTAATTTGTATCACAGGATCCATATCCAATAGGGAATCAAATACTAAGAACTGTGCAACTTGGGACCAATGAACATTGAACCATGAATTTCTATGGGTTTTGACTGTATAAAATATGTGGAAAATCTGGTAAAAATCATGTATCATGGAATGATTTTCTCTGCACAACCCAGGCTATGTGTGGATGAAATTATTTCTGTTGCATGCCCTGACTGGAACAACATCTTGGCCAGAATGAAGTAATGCCTAACACTAAAAATGTTTTCTAACTCTAAAACTCTAAAAACTCTAACTCTAACTTCATGTTTTCTAACTCTAAAAATGTTGTTGGAGAGTTTTTGTTTTTCCTGCTGTTTCGGGGACACCATCAGTCCTCATTGTAGCACAGGAAAACACTTGCTCAGGTGCTTTGCTCATGAAATAGAAGTTGCCTGAGGAGATAAGACATAAAAATGACTGGTACAATTAATTTCATACATTGTAGGTGACAAGACAGCTGCTTCATGAGACCTTGTAGCTCAGTAAAAAGATTCTTTTCCATCTCTGCTGACCTCAAGCCCAAATGTTTTAAGATCTCCAGGTCTTTCATAGGTTTCGGTGGGATGATGAGGGAAAATAAATAGTCCCAACTCCATTGCTCTGATCTGAGTAATGTTGGTGCCTCTCTGGTACCCCTTTGGAAATGTGGTTGGGTGTAAGAGTCTGTACTCAGAGTTAAAGTGGCTGTCTGAGGAAAAAAAATGCTTAGAGGATCTGCAAGACCCACAGCTGTCAAATGCACAACGAAAACACAGATTACTGGGGCTGTGTGACAAATACAGACTCTTGACACTGATGGGCATTTTCCAATCACATGTTGCTTTCATTGAAATATTCATGCCCTCCCAAAAAGCCAAACACAATGCTTTACAAAAATCAAAACATTTAGTTTTGACAGATTTTAATCATATCTCCCTGCTCCTATTTGCATAAGATTTCATTTGGAAGTTTATTTCAAATTCAGGTAAACTTTCCCTTTGAATTGTACAAAAGTGTTGAAATACTGAAATCCAAAATGAAGTGTTCAGTGCAGATCAAAGTAAAGGCTTCAAATACATACTTGTCCACTCCCCAAATTTTAAAAATATTGTTCTTACAAATCTAACTTTTTTTTTCTGATTAAAGAAAAGCAAGGCAAAAACTTAATCTGGAGGCAGCATGGGCAACCTCCTGACCAAACTCAGCCAGAAGCTCCCAGTGCCACAGCACTGTATAAGCATCTCTCACTAGAATGACTGTTAAAAATTACCTTGGAAATGCAAATTTTGGTTAATTCAGCTCGGTTAGGTGCTCAGAGGGCAGTTTTCCCTCGTGCTTCTCTGATGGTCGCTCCCCTTTGGCTGCCGTCAGTGCCTCATTTGTCAAAACCCCAATTATCCTGCGTGTTAAACATTCCCATTCCTACAAGACTGTGGGGTGCAGAGCTTTAACGTCATGATCCCGGACCCCAGGAACAATAATGCTGCAGTGTGTTACAGCCACAGAGTGCTTTAAAAGGAGCATTGTACCCTGCGCCCCCCAGGTGATGTCAGCCAGGAATTCCCCCTTGGAGCAGCCACGGGGGGGAACTGGGACCGCAATGAATGAGTGCCATTGGAACTGGTGCTGAAAGAAAAGCGCTTGTCACCAAGACTGTTCATTACGTATGTATATATAAAAAACAGCACCTCCACATTTTAAACTAATGATGACTTTTAGGCACCGTGTAATTACAGCACCGGTGGGAAGCCATATGTCAGCGAGCTTTCAAATGGAAAAGTTGTGCCTACAAAATGAAGCCATATATTCCCATTAATTGATGCAGTTGATTTCAAGTTACACAATATTAGTTTTAATGGTGGGACTCATAGAAAGTCCATGAATTTGTTGGGGTGTTTTGTTGTTGTTGTTGTTGTTGCTATTGCTCTGTGGTGTTAGGGTGGCACAATTTAAACTGAGCTGGGTGACATTGGTGCCAGCAGGGTTGTGAATATAAGTGACTTTCAGGGTGCTTGTCTGTGAGGAGACATCAGAAAAACCTTGGAGGAATGGTCTGTCAGCACTGCCTGCACAGCCAGAGCAGAAAGGATTAGCAAGAGAAATTTTGATGAGGGTGTTTACTACTAATGACTGCCTTCAAAATTGCCTTTTATCTACAGCTTTTCAAAGCATTTTCCATTCATTAAGCCTTATAAAACCTTTGTAAAACTGGTAGAAGATATAGAAATGCAGATATCTGTGTGCCAAAGCACACAGTAATACTTTGACAGAAAAGGACAGCGGTACACACTGAACATTATTTAAAATAGGAATTGCACAATGTTACAGTGATGCTATCACTCTGTTAATTAGTTTGACCGGAACAGGGGAACAGTCCTGCTCTTATGAAAAATGGTGTGGAATAATCAGTAAATAGTCCTCAGGGCTTCTGTTTTGTGTAGTAGCAGTGAGACAGATGTATGTTATGCAGTGATATATAAAAAAAAATTAAGAATATGAATGGCACCTGTTCTTTTATTGTAATGAAATCTGCTTCCCAAACTGCCATACCCAAGAGATAAAAGCAGTGAGTCAGACATACTAAACTGCGGAGCTGAAAACTCTGAGATTTAAAAAATATTAAATGTAGGGCCTTTTTTTAAGAGCCTTTAGAGCAAGTTTTCCTTTTCTCTGTGGCCTCAAGAGAAAGAAAGAAAGAAAGAAAGAAAGAAAGAAAGAAAGAAATGAAAGAAAGAAAGAAATGAAAGAAAGAAAGAAATGAAAGAAAGAAAGAAAGAAAGAAAGAAAGAAAGAAAGAAAGAAAGAAAGAAAAAGAACAAGAGAAAGCTGAAAACACATCCACAAAGATGTTCAGTCTGGTGGTGTTCAAGAGAGGCCAGAACCAGTCATGTAGGTGATTCAGAATGTGAGGGCTGGGAAGAGAGATTGGTATTTGGAGACTGTTATGAGAGTCATGGAAAACAAAGATTTAGATATGGGGTTTTTGGTCCCTTCCTTCCTTCCTTCCTTCCTTCCTTCCTTCCTTCCTTCCTTCCTTCCTTCCTTCCTTCCTTCCTTCCTTCCTTCCTTCCTTCCTTCCTTCCTTCCTTCCTTCCTTCCTTCCTCTTTTCCTCCCTCCCTCTCTCTTTCCCTCCACACAAATTCAAACTTTTTCAATAACAGGTTAATTCTCACCATTGCTGTTTAAATTCCTCCTTCCTTGGAGTACCCCAAAAACTCAGCAGTTGCTATAGGAGCAAAGTTTAAGGGCTCTCAATACCATTAGTCTCTCTTATAAAAACACAAGCAGTTTAATAGCTGAGGGCCGCCAAAAGAAACAGGGAAACAGTTACAGTTCTGTGCACATGTGTCAGAGTGAGTCAATGTACATTAAATAAATTAAAAACCCCACATTTTTTACTTGAAAATGACTTGTGGAAGGAATCTCACAGAATCTCTGAATATTTTTAAAGGGAAAGACGTAACAGGTAACGCACAGGATGACTTGCAGATTCAGCCATGCCTGCTCTGAGGGCTGCAGGAATTCTGTGCGTCACTGAGTGCCAGTTCCTCCCTGCAGGGCTCAGAAGATGTGGTAAGAATGAAGGGTCATCATCACAGTGAGTAAAATGTTGCGTTGAGCTTGGTTGGCTTCCAGAAAATTCTCTTATTTAGTTCTTTTGCTTATTGCTTTACCCTTTCTGCTCATTAAACCAGCCAGAGTGAAGCTCAATTTACAAATAAATAAATAAATATATAAATATTCAATGATGCAGAAGAAGGCTGGATAAGAGCTGGCACACTGAGAGCTGAGGAGGAGGGTGCAAGAAGGCTCTTTGCAGCCCTCCCCCGTAGCTTTTCTAATGGTTGGTAGAGGGAACCTTTGGAAATTTGCTCTTTGATTTTTGGACAGTGTGAAAATCCCCACAAAACTTGTGTAAAGCCCTGACTGTGTCAATAATGGCTGTAATAAGATTGCTATAAAAAATCAGTGAAGGCTTTTCAAGGTAAGTCAGTCTGTAAGCTTAGGAAGAAGTTGGATTTTTTTTTTTTTCCTCAGGGCTGTAAAGCTGAGGAGTTGTTGATTAAGGTATCACTTGGTGGGTGAGAAGTACCCTCATTCCTGAGTGCAGTTCAGTTTGGTCATCTTGATTAAAATATTCCCATCCTGTAGTGTCAAACTACTATTTAGTAGCCTGGCCTTTGGCCATTGGAATTCACTGTAGGATTTTTTTTCACCCAGTTTATTTCACAGCATTTTGGATTTAGGCAAAAAACAAACAACCAAGCAAACACAAAATTGCTTCATTTCACAAGAAGATGGACACTTTCAGAAAGGTCCATAGAGCACAGATACTTTTGCAAGGAGAATCTCTGGAAATGCTTTGGATAAAAAGGACACTAGATTCAGGATCTTTTGAAGCCTTCACTAGGCACCAAAGATGTTTGAAGTCTTTTAAATGGTTCTTTTATAAGCCATTGGCACCAAGCTCAGTTAAAGCACTCAGCTAATTTTTAATCAGATAAAAAAGCATAGAATAAGAGTGTGGATTTCTTTTCTGAGGCTTGTTGGCTATCAAAGTAGTGCTGGAAAAAAGGCAGCTCCATTTCAGTGCTTAATGTGCCTTAATATTGCATGACTACAAACCATTAGGTTCTTCATCTCATAGGTGATTAATTTCCAGGGAACATATGTTAAGAGAATAACATATATCCCCAGACTTGCTCCCCAAAGTGTTCTCACCAAGCAACGTCAGTGTTTTGTATTTACTGACATAAAAATTAAAAATGACATGAGATGAAAAATCAGAAGAACAATTTTTTTAGCAAAACTTGTTTAGGTCATTAGAGGGAAAACAAATATTTCCCAAATTTCCGGGAAATTCTGTGAAATAATATGGTGGTGATTGGGAAAAAATATTGCAGCTAACTTAATGTGAGCATGAATTGCATCATCACTGTTCCCTGACCTGAAACTGGGTAATATAAGTTCATAAAATTACTATAAGTTCTTAGGAAAATACCCTATTTAATCTCCTTTCAAATAAGCAGAGATGTCATTATTTTGCCTCTTTCTTGCTTTAAACATACAGCTCAGTGCTCAGGCTCCTCTGTGGGGGCTAATGCTGAGCCTGGGAAGGACAGGGACAGGATGGGAAAATTGTCTGCCCAGACTCTTGAGAGAATTTGGCTGCCAATTGCTAACAGGTCTTCACTGACCATCTGTAAACTGAGTTGTATTCCCCTCCTTCCCACCCAGGCTTAGGCATCTTCTACAGTGGGATGGGGTTTCTTAGGGCAGGATCAGTGATGAATGGACATGGTTATCCAGGATCCTGCCAGCCCCCACAGCCAAGCCCCTGAGCAATGCTGACATTCCACAAGAAAACTATTGCTAGGGTTCTCTTCATCTTAGCTCCATCTTTTCACTGAAACTTTTCATCTGCTTTATTCCTCCAAAACTTGATGGTTTTTGAACTAAACCAGGAAAAAATTATTCTAAATAGTTTATATTTGGCAATTTATGAATGCCTCTGTGCGTGTCTGTCTAAGGCAGATCTTCAGTGTGAGGTTCCAGCACCGTCTCCAGTTATTGTGTTAGGACAGGCCAACAGGGTTTTCAAGTTATTGTCAGTGCAATTGTTTGAAAAATTATGTACAGCTAAATTTGTCCTTAAGACTTCCTATTTATTGTGTAAGCTTTCAACATATGGGCCTAAATATCAGTATTGAAGTCATCTATTTCACCTGTCTCATTAGAGAATTATATTTGAGCCATAAGAATGTAAGGGTTATATAAAATTGTATCCACTATTTATGTATTATTGTCTCCAACACATATGTCCTTTCCATATGGAATGTTCTCACTGTACAGAACATGGTCGCTTCCAAGTATAACTCAACAGAAGCACTCAACCTTTGATTTTAAAACTGTGATCATCCCCACTTCAGCAGCCCACGTTGGGAGGAGATTCCAGATTGTGGGGGGAGGGGGGGGGGAAATGGCTGCCAATCTGAATGAGGAGGAACGTCGTCAGATGGCAGGGAAGTATTTGTACGAGTTGTATTAACAGAAGCACTGACCTTTACACACTCCAAAACAAGACAGATGGGCTTTGGAACATAGTACCCGTTTGTCAAACAAAACTCCTGAATCATCTCAGGCAGTGCTCAAATACAGCCAGGAGAAGCCTGAACAAAGATCTCCCCTAAAATACAGCCCTGAAGCAGTAAAGTTGCACCAGGTTTTGAGGTAACTGCTATTCAAACCTTCAAATCCTAGGCAACGTTTTGTTGCATAAATTTTGGCCTGTTGATTGGGATGGAAAACAGGTGGTCTGCGGTTTAGCTTTCCAGCAAGAATCCAAATTCAATTCTCTGGCTTGTTCTTAAGAGAGTTAATGAAAGTTGAATAATATGCACTGGCAGCCCCTAAAACCCTCTGTGGTTCTTCTGTTGCTGATGTTGGAGACAGGCATGTGACAGAACACACCGAGATCATGCAGCAACAGCAAAATTTTATTGTTGGGCACCCCCATTTTATTGGGGTTTCAAATTTCCCACACTTACATAGTGATTGGCTAAGGGTCTTTACTCCACCCAGTTCACTGGCCAGTGATGTGGGCACATTCATGGTTCAAAGGGTTTGGCTGGGCTCCCCTGTTCGAGTTTGAATCCAACCTATCATTAATGTACCCAGGGACTTGTTTACTTCTGTTCCCTCTGGAGCTAGGCTGGTGGAGTTGGTGTCTGTTATGGCCAAATTATCTGTGCAGCTTACAGACCAGCTGAAGCTGTCACAGCTTTCTTTCTCTTTTCCTTGGCAGGGCGAGGCCATTCTGTATTAAATTTGCGTATGGCCACTTTTCTCCCTAGAGTAACTCCAGTGATTCATCTGACCATATTTCTGGTGGATAAGGGCCCTAAATTTCAGGAACTTTTCCCTCACAGACAATCCACATGCTTCTTGCAGCTCCTGCAAGTGAACCAGAGGGACCTGCAGAAGTGAGCAATGATTTAGTATTTACCCTGTATATTCATTAAACTGGTGAGGGTGATATTCTGCTCCTCCATGACAACACTGATCTTTAACTGAAACAAATTAAACTTTCTAAAGGGAAAGAATACACTGAGTTCTGGATGTTTGTGGCAGGGATATTAATAGAGTGCTCAGGGTGGCAAACAGAACAGATTTTAAATGGAATCTAAAAGAGATCAAGAAAGAAAACACCATCTTTCAGGGAAAACAACAACAAAAAACCCAGACAAATTTTGCATGTAACCTTTGCTGCGAGTAGCATGAGTAGAGCAAAAAATGTCCATTGGGTTCTGCTTGGAGAACCTGGAGGAAAGTAAGAGGTCATGTGTCAGAACTCAAACTCAGAAGGCTGCAAGGTTTGTGTTGTTTTCTTAGTCTAAGTGATGATGGGATTCAACCTGACAGACTCATTTTGAACTTTCTGAGACAGGTGGAAACTCTTTGCCAGATAAATAACTCTGAATTTGGCCCATTAGGAACAAGAGCCTTCTTCCACCTGGATGCTGCTTCCCTGTCATTCCACTGTGAGCACGGAAGCTTTCCTGAAAGAAGGACTGCAAGGATTTATCATGCTTTCTGTTTTCTGACCTGCCTAACTCCCTGCTCAAACAGCAGCCATGTGCTGAGCCCACAGGGAGCTCCAGAGCACAAGAGGGTTGGGAAGGAATCCAGCAGACAAGGGATAAAAGTTTTCAGGGGTCTGTCACTCTTCTTAAAGATCAATGGGCCCATGAAGGGAAAGGGATTTTAAGAGCTGCAAGGTAACATTTGAAGTCAGCAGGGATCTGGATTCTTTCAAATGTTGCACCCTCAACAGACCTGCAGGGCCTGTCAATGGAGCTGGTCCCACTTACCAGGGTGTAGAGGGACTCTTTCCTGTGGGACAGAAACCAACCCGCTCCCCATAGCTGTGTGTCCCCTGGGCTGGGCTCTGGAGCTGGGTCTCCATCATGGGCATGCAATCAAAGTGGTGGCTGAGGTGAGCATCGAGGCCTGAGACCCTCTCACTCCCTCACACACACTCAGACTGTCTCACTTGCCGTGTTGGCTTTGATTTCTCGCCCCATAGGATATTGAGCCAATCAGACCAAAAGCACTTTGCCTGAATCTTTTCTCTTCCCATTCTTCTCTGAAAGTTTTCAAGACAAAGAGTAAAGGTCAGAGAGACCAGGATGGTTTAAGGTGAGCTCCTCCTCCTTCCCCTGCTATCTGGCATTTCCAGGCAGGCTCCCTTCCTTAGAGATGCTTCTATCTCCCTGTTTCCTGACTCCCCAAACTAGAAGATGTTTTTTCTGGCTGCAAGGTGGTGGTTTTGATGGTGTGGTCACAGCACATCATTCTCTTAGCAGATGCAGCTCTGCATTGGCTCACCTCCACTGCTGCCAGGGCAACCCAGGTATCCCATCCACTGGGCAGAGAGCCCGGAATCTCTCATCCATCAGTGGCTATTCCAGCTTGTGCCTCCCAGGAATATTTCATAAATTTTGCCCCCCAAGTGTGCAGCCAGCACAAAGGGGGACAGAGGACGATGACACATGTGGGGTGTCAGGGAGGTCACAGGAAAGGACCCAGCCCAGGCTGGTGGAGACAGGCAAGTCCAGCAACCTCCACAGCACCAACAAACAGAGCAGCAGACTGCTCCTGGGCCTGGCTCACCTCTGGAACGTGTGGTGGGAAGGAGCCATGTCTGCAGTGAATCACTGGCACGTGGCTTCCTACATTGCATGAGAAGGGTTGGTTTAGGCTCTGAGTTTTATAGGTGCACTGGGAGTCTAATGCTCTTTTATTAGCACGACTCCATGCTGACCTCCATGCTAAAAAAAGCAGGGACTTTAATTTCGTCTCATAATCCACCACGGGCAAATAAACAGTCAGAAATTCTACTCTTTCTTTTTCCACAACTCTCATTAAAACTGTGGTCTCTGTTATTACTATGCAGACATTTTGCACTATTTTTTACTACAGTCAAGTACAGATGCCCTTTTTATTTTGAGGCAGAGTTAACAGCAAAGCTTTTTTGCTAAAGTTTCTGATACCTGCTGTGGCTGAGAGCACTTTGCCAGCAATAGTCTCCTTGGAATATTCAGGGTTATGCACAGCTTTTAATTCTTTAAAGAGTTTGGCGGTAAATAGCTTATGTACACTGTGATCTCACTTGAAAAGCAGCCAGCAGACTTCTGAACGTGCCTGCCCACTTCTCCCAGCACCCAGTCACCGGTCCAGCATCAGGAACCTGAAGCTGCATAAAGGCACATAATGGATTTAATTTAGGGGATTTTACAATGAGTCATTGGGCACAGTACAAACCAAGCCCCGTGTCCATGCTTTTCGTGCTGCTGTGGCTCTGTGCTCTGTAGGATGGCTCAGTGCCCTGTAGGATGGCTCTGTGCTCTGTAGGATGGCTCTATGCTCTGTAGGATATCTCTGTGCTCTGTAGGATGGCTCTGGGCTCTGTAGGATGGCTCTATGCTCTGTAGGATATCTCTGTGCTCTGTAGGATGGCTCTGGGCTCTGTAGGATGGCTCTATGCTCTGTAGGATATCTCTGTGCTCTGTAGGATGGCTCTGGGCTCTGTAGGATGGCTCTATGCTCTGTAGGATATCTCTGTGCTCTGTAGGATGACTCTGGGCTCTGTTGGATGGTTTTGGGCTCTATAGGATATCTCTATGCTCTGTAGGATGGCTCTGTGCTCTGTAGGGTATCTCTGTGCTCTGTAGGATGGGTCTGTGCTCTGTAGGATATCTCTGTGTCCTGTAGAATGGCTCTATGCTCTGTAGGATAGCTCTGTGCTCTGTAGGATAGCTCTGTGCTCTGTAGGATATCTCTGTGCTCTGTAGGATGGGTCTGTGTCCTGTTGGAGAGTGCTGGCCTTGCTGTTCTCACTTGGAGGTGGCATAGGAAAGGGGAGGAGAGAGCAGCAGGGAAGAAAATAGCTTCAGTTCTGATCTGTGTGCTGGAAGGGTGCAGGGCCGGGCTGGGCAGGGGCTCTGAGCAGCCTGGTGTTGTGAAATGTGTCCCTGGCCGCAGCATGGGGTGGGAACTGCCTGATCCTCAAGGCCCCCTCCAGCCCCAATCATTCTGTGATACTTTGATACAGTGGCTGGACAATAGAAGCTGACCTTGCTGGAGATTTACAGTCTATCTCAATATAACAAATTTCTGCTGATTTTTTCTTTCTTTTTCAAAATGTTGTAAAGCAGCTCCTATGTCTTTTTTTTGGTTGGTTTGTTTTTACCCTTACTACAGTTGTGTATTTTTACTTAGGTGAGTGAAACAGTAACTTCTCTTTGGGTGGCCATGACAAAAAATCTGCCTTTCTAGCTGTTCTTAGTAGGGACTTAGGTGTTATTGGAGGAATTTTCCTCATGAGAGGAGTGGTTTGTGACACCAGGCACTCCAGAGTAGTCTGCCGTGCAGTGGCAGTCTGGGTGGGCACACAGTGTGTCCGTATTGCTTCATTTAATGATGTTTAAACACAGTGTGACACAGCTGCCTCCAGGAGTGTGGGAGCACTTGGATTCCAGCAATACTACCTCATTACACTGACTGTTCTGAGTGCTACCATTTTACTCACAGTAGTAAACATCGTGCTGGAGTGTGTACACAGGATCCAGGCTTTACAAAATGATACAATTATGAGAACTGAACAATCCTGAGAGACTGTGCTTAGTGAAAAGTATTTGCTGGAGCATTGTGTAAAACCACAGAAATGGGCAGTTCTTGGATGTCAGGAGCCTTTCCGAGACTTTTTACCCAGATAAAGTTCTCATAGAAATTAAATGTCTGAGATCAACTTTGATTCATTAGTGAATAAAACTGCAGAACTTGAGGCAGTGAGCCATTCTGTACTTGGGCTCCTCTAAGACTCTTAGCCAGGGTGATGGATGGCTGGATTAGGACCACTTTTGAAGCGTAGATTCCTGCTAAATCAGTGGACAAGATTTATCAAATTTCCAGTCATTTCCCAGAGCTTCTGCCAGCCCCCACAAAGAGGCACTCTTTCATTCATTCTGTGCTAGAGCCACATAACAGGTGAGAAAATTGCATTCTCTGAGGTTTTATACTTTAAGGCATGACACTTTCCATTTCAGAAAACAAAGAATGTAAACAACAGTTTTGTTTCTATGTCTGGCCAGCGTACAGCAGGTCCAGAATCAATAAGAGAAAATGTTCCTGAAAGGCCCAGCAGACCTCAAAGGATAATGTGGATTGGCCATTAACAGTAAGTCATTATGGAACTTATTAAGTGAAGCCTTGGGACTGTCATAGACCCTAAAGGTTGACATAAATTTTTCATACACATTGAACTTTGCTAAATGTGCTTGCCTTTGATTAATGATGACTTTCTCCAGCGTGCCAATGAGAAGAAGGAAAATGTGAGCTGGGGCTGCAGCAGGGAGAATGGGCTCCTGGAAGGAAGGGCAGTGTTGGCAGCAGGAGAACAATGGGGCTTCCTAGAGATGCACTGCCAAGCAGGAGGGAGCTTATTACTCCCTGAAAAACTGCTCCTTACCACCCAGAGACAGGGCACTGAGCACAGCATGAAAGCCAGTTTTGTAATTGTGGAAGTAAAAACATCATAGCTCCAAAACACTGGCAGAAAAATCCACTTCCCAGCCCCCTAAAGCACTCATATATCACCAAGAGCAACCAAATACCCACCCTCAACCCCTTAACTCCTCCACGTATCACAGAGAACAATACAGAAGAGCTTCATATTCAGCAAGAGACAGGAGTGGTGTATCTGCAAGTCCTCCTGGAGACAGAGCTGCAGGAAATGTGCCTTGGCAGCCAATGCAGTGAGTCATGGACTCATGGAATGATTTAGGTTGGAAAAGAAGACAACAACAACAAAACAAAGCCTTCACTTGCAGCTAGGTCTGGACAACAGCATATGGTTTTGTTCAGTTAAAATAAACATGTTTTTCCCTTGTTTGGAAGTAGAACAAAAAGGGAAAGCAATCAGCAACCTCAGTCCAAAGCAGTCACAAGGTCCAAGATTCTTTCACTAACCACTAAAAATGTAAGGCATGCCTTAAAATTCAATCAAAACTGAATTTTTTTAAAAAACCTACTGGGTAGGTTTTTTGGGATTTTTTTCACTTCCTGGTTTAAAGTTGCTAGAGGTCAAACTTTTAAGCTTTTGTTTTGTTTTATTTTAAAAGAGCACCCCTTTAAACAAGAGTCTGCCAAACAGGCATAGCAAAGGGGACTCGACAAAATCTTCTCCAAGCTTAGATAGCTGAGCAATCAGGTATTGGTCCTGATTTTACAAACACAAAAGGAAGAAGAAATACAGAAAACAAGATATGTGGCTATTCCATCTCCTGACAGTGTAGGGTAGAAGACAATGATTGATTCCCCATCACCACTAGCTATAAATTTGCCACTCCATAGCATTTTTCCCCCAGCCATGGAATGGCTTGTGGAACCCACAAGCCTGATTGGTGTTTCAGCTGCTCCTGTTCTTGATGCAGTTCTGAACTGCTGCAAATGGACTAAACAAGTACAGAAAACAAAAGGGGGGAAAAAAGTATCAGGTTTTGAGTTTGGCAGTTAGAAAAATCACAAGGACTTTGAAAATCTCAGGTTCAATTCCCAGCATAGTATTTATTTATAAAACACAAACTGGCTTCACTGGAATGTCTGAAAGACTCTTGAGAAAGACCTTTACCTGACCTGGAAGGAATTCTGGGAGTCACCCACAGTCCAAGCAAGTCTATCCCTGTTTGTGTTGGGTGTTTTCTTTCCACGAGGAAACATGAAATGCTCCATACCCTCTGCAGACCCCAGCCATGGATCAGGAGCTGTCCCTGACATGTACATCCCCCCGGCAGGAGAAGCAGGTCTGGGGCATCAGCAGAGCCCCCTGTGTGTGCACAGTTCCCTGTGGGACAGGGCAGGATGCCCACTGTGGACACAGGATTGCAACTTATAAAGGGAAGGATTAACAGAGATCTAGAGCTGATGAGCAGGCAAGGCCCAAGATTTCATGCAAAAATACAATAAAAAAGTTTTTCAAATGACTATGAATCCATGAATTGGAATGGGCTAAAATTGTTTTATGACTTGGTTAATTGTAGCCAGTCAAGCTCAGTCAGGTTCGAAAGAGCCTTTCTTATCAAACACAGAGATCAGTGATAATAAATAATGGAAAACTTGTGCACTTGCACACAGGGAATGGAACTGGGTCAAGATGGTTGATCCCCAGTCTCAACTAA
Source organism: Illadopsis cleaveri (assembly GCA_013399915.1). Taxonomy (NCBI): domain Eukaryota; kingdom Metazoa; phylum Chordata; class Aves; order Passeriformes; family Timaliidae; genus Illadopsis; species Illadopsis cleaveri. The sequence goes on from VXBB01008643.1 coordinate 95,403, forward strand.
AAGAGTGAAAACAATAGTAGAGCAGCAGAGACCTGCAGCTCACTCCCTAAAAAGCTCACTCAGTCTCTTTCACAAGCCATTCCTTTTGCTTTTCACTCTGTCATATTTTTTTCTTTTTCCTTTTCCTTTTCCTTTTCCTTTTCCTTTTCCTTTTCCTTTTTCTTTTTCTTTTTCTTTTTCTTTTTCTCTTTTTCTTTTTCTTTTTTTCTTCCTTTTCCTTTTTCTCCCGCTTGATACAGAATGTGATTCCAATGACAGTTAATCAATTTTGGTTACAGTATCTCAGTACTTAGATCAAAGGCCAAAGGGAAAACTTGCACAAGTCCTACCTGGAGTTTTGCTTACCCACTCTTTCATTAAAAAAGTAATTCTGACAGTGAAACTAGATGGGGAAGACATACAAGAATTCCTCGCTTTTGGGTCCCTAAGATTGTCCCTTTGTGAGCCTTATTTAAATTCCTACTCTTTTCTTTCTCTCTGAGCTTACGAGCAGCAACACGGTAAACTTCAGCATTTTATTTTGCCAGTCAGTCAACAACATGGAGCCAACAGAACCTGCAAGCTCTTTAAAAAGCTTTTTTCATCTGAGTTGTAGCAGTCTCTGGGGCAGGATCTTGATCACAGAAATGCTGGTAGTGAGCTTGCAAACTTGTACCCCTTGACATGGTATCAAAGACTGCTTGACATCATGACAGGAACACGGCAGAGGTGATCTGAGAATTCCCAAAACAACCCTCCCTGTCCCTATCAGTGCAAGTTGGAAGAGCTCTCTTAGCAACCAACCCTGCACTTGCTTCCCTAATTGCTTCTTGCCAGGAGGAGGAACGGTGTTCTGAGGCACTGCAGGGACACAGGAGGAGCGGCACCTCAGCCTCCTGCTCTCCTGGTGACATCCAGCTAGACCAAGAGCTGACCAGCTCTGCCAGCTGGAGCTCAGTGATTCATGATGCCAGAAGTCACTCAGCTCACAAAAAAATCCCTCTGGTGAGGTCAGGTTGTCTGTTACTGATGGAGTTTGGAAGGGCGTTGTTGTAGCCCCTTAAATGATCCTCAGGTGGGACTTACAATAAGGAAAACTGGCCAAAGCACCGTCTGCACTTGCCACCATCCCCTGCCTTACCTGGCTCAGCCATGGTGATCCTCCTTGTGATTAGGGTTTTCTCCACACCCACGGAGGTTGTAATTAACCTTTCAGCTGTCTTCCATGGATGTGAGGCTCTGTCCTTGGGGAAGGCAGAGCCACCGCGCTAAAGCAACTGGAGTGGGTGAATCCCTTCCCAGGTGGCTCGAATCTTCAGGGATGCTGCAACAACCTATGGCCCACAGCCTTCTCGGATGTGCCAGGACCAACCTGGAGCGGCCGTGCTGGGCTGGGTTTACCAAACTCAGATTAAGGACCTGAGGCTTCCGCGAGTGCTGCGGGGAAGTTCAATGCAAAGCAATGTCCTGTTGCGGTCCCAGAACGCGCTGCTCGTCCGAGGTGCTGCCATCAGTCTGGATGAGGATAATTCCAGCATTTCAGGGCTGGCCTTGGTTGAGATTAACAAGCCCAACTTAAAAAAGCACTACCATAATTGCATGTTCACTGGGAAGAGGAAAAATAATCAAATGAAAAAGGACAAAAACAACAGGGAAAGAAAATTTATTTCCAGGCATCTATGAGAGTGCTACAAACAATAGAAACTAAAACTCAAACCATTTGAAACTATTAAAAAATGACAATGTCCTTCTTAAAAATTAAACATAAAAATGTAGAAAATGCAATTATTAATTCTAAAACTTGCTCAAAAGTGAAATAAATCCAGATAGCATCAATGAGCATGGAGTCCTACAAATTACCTTTTTTTTACTTTATTTCAATTTGTTAATCTGTAAAGTGATACTCATTTATTTTCTTTTTTTATAATGTTTATTTAAATTTATAATGGAGAAATGTGCAAATCTAGCAAAATATTCTTTGGATTATAAACAGAGAAAAATCAACAACCAAAGAAATTTGAACCAAGTTAATAATAAACTATAGAATTAAATAGAATGGATACAGCTATAATAAAGTAAAATATTACAATAAACACTGTAGAGCAAATCTGATTTAGCAAGATCTGCCTTATAAAACATGGGAGTAGAATGGGACAAGTAAATATGTTATGGATATAGAGCTGAAACATCAGTTATCATTTTAAGGAGTTAAATTTTAACCAAACTACATATATGGGGGGTCTTCAGAAAAGCAACACACCAACAAATCAGATCTTCTCTCAGATCAAGCAGTTTGGTACCTGACTGCAAATGAAGGACAGGGTCTGTAAAATGAATGTAGGAAAACGCAGATAATTTCTATTTATTGCCTCTTCCCATATTGCAGCTGCTGATCTCTGACCCTAAACAGCCAACTATAGTAAATTCAGCAGAGGTACAGCTGTACACAGATGCAGAAAATGTTGATGTGCAGAATATATCTCAATGCCTTGCTCCTTCTGAACCAATATTTAAAAAAAAAAAGTTATAGATCCCTTTTTGGATTAAAAACATGCATTACAAAGAACAACTCTGAAAGCCCTCTGTATTTCTGTTGTCACCAATTAAAAAATCTCCCTATCTGCAGATGATGTTATTCTACTGGAAACTAAAAAAAAAAAAAAAAAAAAGGAATTAAGTGCGGGAATTTAAATTCTTACCCANNNAAAAAAAAAAGGAATTAAGTGCCGGAATCTTAATTACTACTCAGGTAAGGTAATTGTCAGGTAGAACAGTCCTTGGGGAAGTCACAGCTAAACTGGGTCAGATTTCAGTCTCTAGAACCCGCAGAAGCTCAGCACAGATACGGAAACTCACAAGGCTGGAGTAAAGTGTAAGTACAGAATACTCCCGTCCACTCACAAAGTCACCCCTGAAACCTCGGGAATCTCTAAGATATAAGATAAATGCATATTACATGGGAAATATTAAAAAGTATTACACTTAATTTAATCCAGGAAACACAGTAGGACTATATGATGATCCTTACTGATTTCTGGGAGCAGCCACAAGCTGTAGATAGAGAGGGTACAAAATGTTCACCAGACATTACATTTGTCTTAATCTAAAAAACATTTGTAAAATGTACTTGATTTTTAAATAATCACTTAACAAGGCAACAAACCAACTACAAACACATAATAAATAAGGCTATTAAAAGGTCACAATTGTAGTAAATTAGTCAGAACTATAAATGGGACATTAGAAACACTATGTTTTTCCTTATATGCTTAATAACCAGAACAAGAATTAAAAAAAGAATCAGTTTATTTCAAAGTCTGCTTCTTATATTGAAGCACATATTAAAGCAACAGTACAATGTTCATAAAATATAAGTGTGATGCTGTAACATTTCTTACATGTCAGAATACTGATATTTGTATGTATACTAAAATAAGAATTTTAAAATTGTACAAATAGATACATTAAAAATGACATAGAAATAGGGCGCCTCCCACCTCAACAAGACATAGTTTTTATATCTGGCACGTATTAGTTCAAGATGAAAGAATAAGCAAAAAGATTTACAAGAATCAGCAGTAACAAGTTTGATGCTCAAGAGACATAATAATTGTACATTGTACTGTACATACATCATATGGGTTTAAGCTGGCTGAATATTATATATTTCAAGTTTAAAAATGCACTACCATATAGAGTGTCCATAGTTTAAGGCGAAATTACAGCTCAGAACTGTTCTTTTCTAATTTGTGGAAGCTTCTTTGACATAAAAGATTTAGATGTTCATAATACATAGAAGATTTCCCTTATTTGTAGGTTCACTTTTAGCATTTTCCTTCATTTAAATATTTTGCATTTCTTAAGTGGGTTTTTTCCTTTAGTGAAGCTGGCAGCCAACTTCCAGATTTGCCTTTTGTAGGAAAAGGTACTTCACAGTATTTACCACTTTCATGTCCTTTTTTATCAAAGGAATCCTCTCTGACAAATGTTTAAATGAGATTTTTCTTGATTTTTAAAAAAATACCTGCTTACATTTTCTCTGGATTCTTCAGAACTTCAGACACAGTTCTTAAGGCCAAATCTTAAACTTTATTGTTAAGAATCATCATCGAAAGTGTCTTTGGAGCCATACAAGTCTGCAAGTTTCTTAAATCGAGGTCCCCAGTTTTGTAGATAGTCATAGTCCAAGTCAGAATCTGTTGTCGCTGACTCCAAGGAGCTGAGGGACCCAGCCACGGAGCCCCTGCCCTCGTAGCCATAGATCTGGATGGAGTCATAGGGAGGGGCAGTGGGGTCATTGTCAGCCTCCTGTATCCTGGTGTTGATGAAATCATCTACGTCCACGCTGTTGGGCGCGGGCCGCAGCCCCGGCCTGGGCAGGTACTGGTACTCGGGCTTGATGTCCTTGCGGGGGATGAAGCCGTTGATGCCGTCGGGGTTCTGCAGCGTGGCGATGTCAAATGCCTCTGTGTCCTCCTCGCCCCCGCCCTCGTCATCGTACGTAATGATGTTTTCCCGCACGTCTTCCTCCTCAAACACGATCAGGGGTTCCTTCTTCTGCCTTTTCAGGGTTACAAACAGCACCACAATGACTGGGGAGAACAAAACATGGGTTAGACTGCACTGTTGAACAGCAGCTCCTTTGTAAGTAATTACTGCACTCCGAGCCCTCAGCTTTTCTGCTGGATTGTTGCAAACTTTTGCATTTTTAGTGCTCCTTGCTAGGTAAAAGCAGTGATGTTTGTACACAAAACTGAACACACTGATCTGAGGCTTTCTGTCTGGGCTGCGTGCCACTGCTCTTACTAATTGCTCATTACTGCAACACTAATTCAAGGGAAGTGTTTGTAGGGCCCCCAGTGCTGCAGAACACTGTTACACTGCCTTTAAGCTGCCCAAGCACATGAATATCTGCAACAAAACAAAGATGAATCTTTATCCTCTCCTGTATGCCCAAAGCTTAACTCTAATTCCAAGTGTCATTTCCATTAGAATGGAATGTTTTTAAGCAACACCTCCAAAGACATATTTGTTTTTGCGTTCTCACTTCAAATTTCTATAAAATGAAGTATATGAGAAAAGAAACACTATAAAATACTACAGGGAAATTGGAAAATATATATATTTTTTTTTTCAAATCATCAGGAAACACTTTGCAGCACTTTCTTAAAAGCAGGTCTTCTAAGCCACTCATCTGTCTTCAACACAAGATGGGTTTGAGGGAAATAGCTGGCAGGGGCCATTAATCCTGGCTGACCTCAATAAGGAACTTGTCATCCAGGGAAGATCACAAAACTTAGAACTGTATGTCATGACCATTAAGCAGTGTCCCTGATTAACTGGCATTAGGCTACAGGAGGACATTGTCCAAGCGCATCTACACAAATTCACTGGTGTTTGCTATTGAAGATATCACAGAAGCCCAGAATGGTTTAGGATGGAAGAGACCATAAAGCTGACTTCATTCCACCCCCTGCCACGGGCAGGGACATCTTCCACTGTCCCAGGCCGCTGCAAGCCCCAGTGTCCAACCTGCCCTTGGACACTGCCAGGGATCCAGGGGCAGCCACAGCTTCTCTGGGCACCCTGTGCCAGGGCCTGCCCACCATCCCCGGGAACAATTCCTTCTCCATAACCCACCTAAACCTGCCCTCTGGCAGTGGGAGCCATTCCCTGTGTCCTGTCCCTCCAGCCCTTGGCAATTGTCTCTCTCCATCTTTCCTGCAGCTCCCTCAGGCCCTGCAAGGCCACATTGAGCTCACCCCAAAGCCTCTCACAGCCAGGCAGATCAGTACTCCCTATAAAAATAAAAGCTAAAAAATTAAGATGAATTTCTTCATCTTGGAGCTGAGGGCAGGATTGCTTTTTTAACCTAAGTCCGGACAAGCAGCAAGGAAAGAACATTTTTTACCTAAGAGGATGACGATGCAGGCCAGGATGGCGATGAGGGCACCGGTGCTGAGCCCCGCGTTGAGGACGTAGGCCTCGGCGTTGCAGGAGAGCAGGGAGCCGCCGCTGTCGCAGCCGCACACGCGGATGGTCAGCGTGTTGGTGCTGCTCAGCGGGGGCACGCCGCCGTCGCTGATCACGATGGGGAGGAGGTACAAATCCTGCTTCTGCCGACTGAACCCTTCCCGTCTGACCAGCACGCTCGCTGTGTTATCTGGGTGAAGAGGAGAGAGAATCATTGTTAATTCTTCCATGGAGTTGTCCCCTTAGCCACTATTGAAAAGGGAATTATCGCACTGCAATGGCTCTCAATTTTCAGGGTCTTTAGCATTATTTCTACAAGAAACCAGTAGAAAGTGTCGCCTTTCTAACGACCCAAGAGCAATTGCAGGATTTTATTTAATTCATACAGCACCACACTCAGTTTTAATTCTTTAATTAACACAAGCAACACAGATAATCTCTGTTTGATAGCACCTTTTAGTACCTGTAACTTTCTGAGAAAGTCACAATATTTTTTCAACTACCCAAATGGCTGGACCTTCTTATTGCTGTCTGAGCTGGTTTTAGTGTCTCTCCAGAATTAAAGCTTTCAATGGAGGGGTAAAACCCATATCTCCCTTGTGTGTTCTTGAAGTCACATCTAAAAGCATGGCAGACAGTGATCTGTCCCCAAATGGGCTCTGATAATGAGAGTCCCACCAAAGCAAAAGCCAATATTTGCCGTGTGTGAGCAAATTTGAGCCTTGTTTCAGGAAGAAATGATGAAGGTAACTGTTTCACCAGAATATGGTTTTCACCCAAACTTCCAAAGCCAGAATTCAGAGAGCTTGATCATACATGCACAGTATGTCTGGGCACATTTTGAATTACGTGGATGTGAGGAAGAGTTAAGTCACAGAATCAAAAATAGCTTGAGTTGGAAGGGACCCACAGGGATCCATGAGTCCAACTCCTGGCAGTATTTCTGTAACTCTATTCCCATTGTCCTCATAAGAGGTGACCTGCCATGGTACAGAGGACAGAAAATGAGCTGCTATCTCAGCACAGGACATATTGGATGGTCCTGCACACATCCTCTGGCTAAAGCCTTGGAAAGGGGACAGTGTGAGATGCCACTGTCCCCTCACTGGGCTGAGGCAGCCTGTGCTACCCCCTCCCAGGGGAACACCAACAGGGCTCCCTTGTTGTGCCTCTCCTCTCTCTCTCAGCTCAGCCTGAACCAAAGTTTGTAACAGTTGTAAACATCTCAAAATAAACAAAGTGAAGCAATCATATCTGTGGTTTTCAAACCTTCAAAACCCAGTTTATATTGAAGATTTATTCCTCACATCCTTTCCTGGCTTGCCATGTTCTTTATTTTTCACTATATAACAGAAAAGGGGAAACAAAGAGCAGTTTTTTTATCTGCTGAGGGAGGGCTGTTCACCTCCGAAGGCACCCACTTTACTGCTGCCTCAGCCTTCTGCAGATTAATTGTTTTCCTGTTGAAGAGTCAGCATAAATCCCAGAATTTAATAATGCAAACCATAAAATCTCTCCTAATGATATAATCACTGTGATTTCCATGGAAGTCTGTGAATAAAATAAAATATACCCAAAGAGAAGCATTCTTGCCTTGCATTAACCACCCTTGCAGGCAGTGCCCCTGATGTAGAACAAGATGTGAAACTGCCCCATATTTGGTGAATCTATGGGATGAGAAGGATGTTTGCACTGCTTGACTCTCCCAGGAACTTGACCAGAAAGTGAGAATTTTAGGTAGGAGCTGTTTGTTACACACCAAATGAGTCCAACCCCTATATCGACCCCTGTCCTGCCAGCCCACACCCCTGAGTGGTCACCTGGGCATGACACAACTGTTGCTTTTTAGTGCTGAGTCACAAAAACAACCGGGTAGAAAACAACTTAACTTCTCCTTTGCACAATGCCACATTTTCCAAGAACAGAGATGCTGATAAAGATCTGATTGTTTATTACTTGTGGCTCTTGGAGGTGCCCTTTGTCTCTCTCAGAGTCCTTCTAATCTCCTGAATGTTTACACACACCATCTAAACTTTGAGGCACAATTTTTTACAGGACCTTAGTGATATCAATGTCTGTGCGACAGGAACCTTATTTTAGGACTTTAAATAATTGGGCTCATAACAATTTGGTACAAATAGGAATACAACATCTAATATCTATTAACCTGTCAGCTAACTTGAAATAATGTATTGATCCAAAATTAAACTATTCCACAGAGTCCTCTAAAATGTGCTTAATAATTAATTTCCTCAATGGAAGAACCAAGATCTGTTCCATTAAATGAAAAATCATAACAGGACAGATTATTCTTGTGGCAAAAAAAATGAATATTAACAGGAGAATGAGCTACAGCTGCCTTGTGGCTGCAAATGCACTATGTTAAGGAATGACAATACCATACATTAGTATATTTAGTCTTTGACTATGCATTTTTTTATCATAGATTTTATTTTTCTTGCCTTTTGTCAGCTGAAATGGTATTCCTATTTAGAAATAAGAAAAGGATGGCAAATTATTCAGTTGTTATACAGACTGGCCCGGGCCACTGCAGTCACTTGCACTACACAAAGCTGATTTTGATCCAATGGCTGATTTATCTGTTTCAATGGGAAGTGATTTTTAGTTTAACATAAAATTTTTAAATGAAAAATCCAATCAATATGCCTGGCTAAAGTTTAAAAAGGACTACAATACATCAAGCCTAAAAGGTCATTTTTTAATCTTTTCCTTTTACTGTTTATGTTCACTTCTCACATTTAGAAGAAACATAATATCCATAAGAGGAAGAAAACCCCCTTTCTTACCTAGATAAAAGATAACATATAATCCTAGCTAATATTCTCATCCTTGCTTTTTTATTATTTTCAAGGCCCAGGAGTAGAACTATAATCCTGGTAAAATGACATTTTTTAAGCTAACCAAAGTTAAATGTCAATACCAGCTTAATACTATTACTTAACACATACGGGAACTACTTGACTGTCAGTCCTAATGAACACAATGGGGGTTAACACAAGAAGGAAAAGAACAGTTATCTCAAGACCATTCCCAAAATTTCACATTTTCCCAGCTATTATTGCCTTGGCTATCCAGTATCCAAAGGTGCTGCAAATGAAGATTCCCTGTGTTTTCCATGAAATCTTCACAATTAGAAGCTAAAATTGCATTATTTCTTGGTGATCCTTATACTGATCTCCCTGACCTTTGATTTTTGTCCTTTTCTCTGGTGATTTTGTTGGTGATTTCCAATATTTCCTGTGTGCACAGGCAAATGTAGCTTAGTTTTTGGGGGCTTGTTAACACATAGATTGTGTAAGGAGAATTCTAGATTACAGGAACTGACTTCAGTGTGAACTTTATCACCTATATCCGGTGTGAGTGCTGATTCAGCCAGAAGATGGAACAATTTCAGGGGTCCAGCTGTCTAAAATCCTCACCTTACCAGGAGTGGCAATTGCTGTGGATAATCCATGGCAAAATCATGTGACTTGATAGCTTGTGTGTTTCAAAATTTTCTTTTTGAAAAAGTGTGAAGCACGTGTTTGAGTTTAAAAAGCAGACTTTAGTCACTGATTTCTGGGGGCTCACAAGTTTAATTTCAGGCTCTGGAAAGCTCTATTTTGTGAATTTGGGACTGCAGCACTTCCAGCATTGCCAGGGTGAAGGAGCCCAATGACAGTTTAACAGGGGGTCAGAGCTTTATAAGCCATGTGTAAATGTATCAATCTCTGAATGTCCAACCCTTGCAGATTGGCTTAAAATAATTTCAGCAAGACTGCTCTTCAGAGGTATTTTGTAAAGTAAAAGGTTTAATAAATGAAAAATAACAAAATAACAAATGTTACAGACAACAAAAGAAAAGCCGCGCACAGGTGTCCAAGAAAACTTCTGACACCCTGCTAGAAACACTCCAAAAAGCCTCTTACTTTCTTTGGGCTCCTTCCTATATAATGAATGTTTTAGGAGGGACAATTTGGCCTGCTGCCAATAAGGAGAGATACAGGATTTGAAGAACAGGAAAAAGGTTCAATAGATGCTTTTCTCTTGGCACTGAGCCAATCACTGTTGGAAAGGTATTGAAGTTTCTGGGTTCTTTTCCTTATAAGAAATGCAAGGGGTGAGTCTTAAACTTTTCCCTATGTGGAAAACACTTGCTGGGTGTGGGAAATGCATTCCTACAGTCCAAAAAAAAGAGCATCTCAGCACAGGACCCGCAGGGTTAAAAGTAAGAAATACATTTACTCAAAATTTGCCTCTCTGCTGTGAAATGCCATGAGCCTCTGCTGCTCTTTGAAGACCTGACTTCAGTGGAAGCAGAACTGAGAAGAGCCCAGGCAGACAGTGCTGTTTGTTTATGAGCTATAATATAAGGAAACAGTGCAAAAGTAATTCTGCGTTTTATCCCAGCATGGGCTAAGCCATTATCTCATGTTTTCTATGGGAGATGGGCTCAGCTGAAGACGTGGTAACACAGTGGGCTATTAGTAGGATGTAGAACGTGATTATGCTTTTTTGGATTACTGCAATATGTGATTACTTTCAGGAGCTGATAAAAAGAAACTCTATTAAATGATAATTATGGGACTGTATTCACTTTAAAGTTCTGTAATAGGCCAAAACACTGGAGTTTTCATTAACTGTTTTCCACGGTTAATAAAGCCATTTTTCTCTGAAAGTAGCAATTCCCTCTGAAAGCTATGGCATTGCTTATAGAATACTCACTTAAAACCCAAAAAAACAACTTTCAATGACCACAAACATTACTTGACTTGCAAATGGTATCACACTCTAAGATTATTTTTTTTTTTATATGGGAGTACACAGCATTTTAACTTTTTTACTTAGTCTAGTATAACTTACTTAAAAAAACCCTACAAGAAATGTGTAAATTAACAACATCATTGCACTGAGGATTGAAGAAAATGAGGGAAAGAAAGGATGGAAACGGATGAATTTCCTCAGACTATTCATTTCTCAAGAAGAAAATTATATGGGAAGATTCAATCCCTTAATTCTGTCTTCTTGCAATAAATTTTTGCAGTATTATCAGGTAGAAACATTACACTCAACTGACATCATAACTTAACTACAACACGTTTTTAACTGGGTTAATTTTGTCAGTAAAGTATTTGCTGCATATGGAAATGAAGAATGAGTGGGATTGGCTGGAGTCAGTAACCATAATATGACTCAGAGTATCTCCACTCTGATCTACACTTCTTCTGATAGATTATAAAATCCAATCTATTTTCAGTTTGATGTGGTGACCATAAAATGTATTTTATAGCGAAATTTGGCCTCTGGGTCTCAAGCAAAGAATACATGCTTATTTACTCCTCTCTAAAAATACACCCATGAATTTTTCAAAACTTGTGTTTTACTACTTCATAGAGAATAAATATATGCCCTGTACTGGCTCCTTTATGAATTACTTATGTATGTACAAGTGTCAAGCACTAGGCAACAGCATTACTTTGATCAGTCAGGAATAACAGAGATTTTGTTTGGGAACTCTGATGATAATTACCCTCACTTCAGATGTGGAGAGAGATATAAAGTGTGCCTCAACAGAACACTTTTTACTGAAATCAAGAACCTGGATTGTGTTGCCTTTTGTACTTCTGGTACTCTTGGATTCATTATTTAAACCAGTTCAACTGAGTTTTACTTTTCAGAAAACAGTCAAGTTTCCTTCAAACATTAAAGCTTGCTAATCAAAACCAATTTCTTAGAAGCTAAAACAGTTTTTGCCCTGTGAAGGGAAATAAAAAATGAAAATTAAATCAGAATATAATGAAATAAATTGAGTAAATATGTATAATGGCCAAACCTGTCTCTTTTTTCCAGTTTACCCACCTCCTCTGTCTCCCTCAGCCTCTGGCAAGCTCAGGTCACTGATGTTATTATGTTATGATCAATGGAATTTTGACAGTCACCCAGGCCTGAGGTTTTTTGCTTACAAATTTTTTACATCTGGCCATCAAACTGAATGCAAAGCTCTGCTTTATTTCATGAATACCAAACTGGCAAAGGGATCAGGATATCCAGAGCCTGAGACAGCCAACGCAGGTATGTTCCACAGCACAAATCCCTGTTTCATTTCGTGCACCGGGCAGTGATTTGATTCCATTGGGAATCTAGCTCACCTCTCTTGTGTAATTTACAAAAGCTGGCAGGCACAGTGGTGAACAAACACAAGCAGCCTAATAATTTATGCTGTCTCAGCCAATTTTAGGTTTTTCTAAATCAAGAAGATCTGCCAATTTCATTTACGGAGTGTTTGGCAGTAGTTTTATCCTCCTTCTGGGAGATAAAATGGCAGTGGATTCTTCCTGTCAGGTATTATCATGTAATTTAAAATACGCATTCAAGAAAATTCAAGTGACTTAACAAACATCCCACTTTCCCAAGAACATCCTTGCCTCTCAGCTGTATGCTTTTGCCTTCCTCCCCTAAATCTTGGAGAAAGACACTCTGCCAAAGTTAATGGCAATGCTGTTGCATGACATTACATTGGCCATTAGTCCTACTTTGTCATTTCTTTGGATTCTGGTAGAGTGGGAATCTTCACACAAACCTCTGTTGTCTCTGAGTGTAAAATTTGGATTATGAATAATTTCAGGTGGTAAACTGAAGATAAATCTTGGTCCATTGGCTGAGTCATCCTTGTCATCAGCACTAATTGTAATAAATTGCTGTAAAAGAAAAGTACTCTGTAAACAAACAGCTCCTTCTCTGAGTACATCACATACAGGCAACATTCTGAGACAGCCCTTGAATAAGAACTGTAAAATAGCAGAACCCCCCTCAAATACAAATCTATGTAATTACAAACACAGAGCCTACTCCAAACTACAACAGACAATCTTTAATTACTATTGCATTAACTACCCCAGAGTTACAGGTGTAAAAACAGACCACACACCTTCAGAGCCAGGTGGTGAGAACAACCAAGGTGGTAGGCACAGGAGAGGGTGNGGTGGGCACAGGAAGGGTGGGAAGGCCATACCTGGTTGCTTCGGGCATTCTCACACACAAAGGCTTCATAGGCTGCCGCAAACTTGGGAGCGTTGTCATTGACATCAACGACCTTGATTGCAATGGGAACTTTGGCTTCCTGGTGCTGTTTGTCTGTGGGAGAGGCAACAATGAGATGAGACAGAAGTAAGAAAACCCCTCAAAACAAACAAATTCCCTGCTGCATCCAAGGAAAGATCAAATATGCTGAGGTATTTCTGCGGGATTTCTTGCATTTTATCAAACTGAGACAATTAGAGGATTACAGGATTCGTATCACTGATTCTAAAACACCTTAGTGAAATACTCACGGACTTCAACTGCAAAGACAGAGATATTATGCCAAGCCATTTCTTCCCTATCCAAAGCCTTTATTGTCTTGATATTGCCATCTTCTGCATTAATAACAAAATATCTTTCAAGGTCGGTGTGTCGATCAATTGAATACCTAAAGAAGATTGAAAGACAGTAATTAGAGAAAAGAAGGACTAAGGAGTTTCATGCATCCAGATTTGTTCTATACAATTACTATTTCAAAATAATTGTAAGTAATACACCTTTTGTTGCCCTCAATATAATTGTCAAAAGGACGATATGTGTTCTTTTAGAAGGAGAATCACCTGGTTGGTTTCTACATTTAGAGAAACAGTACATCAGAATGTTTGTAGTAAGTGAAAATTGCCGGTCTTTGAAGTCTCTATATCAAAGCCATAATACGCTCTTTATTTTCTTCTCTTATAAAACATGATAAAAATATCTACTGAGATATTTTTCTCTTCTGTTTCATATTAATCAGGGGATCTTTTAAGTCTTCCAATCTTTGGTTTACTCCGAATAGTAACTGATCATACCAATTTATGAAATATTATCCACTTTGCACATTTGTACACCTTTATACAGATCTGACTTTTATAACTTCATGCTGAAATTTTTTGAAATGTTAAGTGTACCCCCAAAAGAGGTCTTCATAACTTAAGTTATACTGAGAACATGACAAATAAAATTAAACAAATAGAAGGCTATTACAATATAAAATTCCTCACTATGAGGGTGGGCAGGCCCTGGCACAGGGTGCCCAGAGCAGCTGCGGCTGCCCCTGGAAGTGTCCAAGGCCAGGTTGGACACTGAGGCTTGGAGCAGCCTGGGACAGTGGAAGGTGCCCCTGCCCATGGCAGGGGGTGGGAATGGATGAACCTTACGCTCCTTCCAGCCCAAACTATTCCATGATTTTGTGATTCTAAGAAGATCAAATATAACTGCAGAAAGTAGGAGTCTGTATGGGCTTGTCTTTAACAATTAACAATTAACATTTAACAGTTACCCAGCCCAAACGCTAATCTACATCTTAGACTTTGATATTTTGAAAAAAAACCCATCCTGTGAAAAAAGCACAAGATATTTGTGGAAAATTTAATTTAGAATAGAGTCTACCAAAGATGCCCATAAGTATATTTTAATTAGACATAGCTATAGTATAATACAGGCTTTGAGAAACTGGCAGTTTATGGAATGAAGGCACAAAACCAATGCTGGATGGTTAAAGTTTCAATAATCTGGGTGTCTGTAGATCTGTCACACTGTCTTCAGAACTTGCCTAACAACTCCAAAAGCTAGTGCTCAGAAGGAAACAGGAAATGCAGCAAACCTTATAGCACTGTTGGCAGCATCCGGGTCTTTGGCATGCACTTTTCCAACCACAGTACCAGATGCTGCATTTTCCTGTACTTCAAAAATGTAACCTGGCTTCAAAAACACCGGTGGCTCATCAGCATCTTCCACCGCTATTTTCACTGTCACCGTGTCCTTGAAGGGCCCGTTGCTAATGAACTTGGGGTCAATGTGGACATTGGCTGCCTCCACCTTCAGGCTGTAGGACTTTTTGGTTTCATAATCTAAGGTCTGTGAGAAACAAGAAGACAGTGCATTCCAGAGTCAGAGAAACCAGGCTGTAAGAGCAGCAGGCAGCACCCTAGTATTCAACAACATCAAACAAATGTGAGCATCTGTCAACAAGCTTGGACTGAAATGTGTGTATTTAAAAACATAAAGACTGAAATGGAAGGAGCTACATTCCATGTATGAAGCAGCACAGGAAGGCACTCAAAACATCACTGCAGTCCTGGTCTTGCTCTTTGCTTGCTGTATCATTGAGGAAATTCCCATCTGTACTGGGAAAATTAACCTTGTCTCCATGCAGCCTTCCAGGCAGCACAAAAGTGCAAGGGATGGGAAAGGGGTTCCCACAAGAGGCCTGGCTTTATCCAGGCTGGCAGGCATTCCATGTGGATGGGGTCTGAAGTGCTCCTGGTGCACCATGAGGTAGCACACAGATAAGTTAAATTATTTAGGTAGTGGGAAAAATACGAAGATGGTTTGCAGTGCTTTCATTCCTGCAGTTCTCTCCAGCCACAGAACTCGTAACAGTTTCCAAAGGGGAGGTGGAATAATGCCCCATGGGACAAGCCCCTTTGGGAGCCTGATAAAAGCCACAGCACCTCTACACCTGCATTGGCATGTATTGGCTGCAGGGTTGCACCTCAGAATGATCACACAGGTGCCAACCACAATTCACAAAGTATGTTAACACCAGAGACTGAGTGCAGTGACAGCTCAGCTACGTTTCAAAACACACAAAAATCCACTCCCACCTCTAGAACAGAGACAGAAATAGAACCAGGGCAGTTTTGACAGAGGAGAACTCTAGGTCCCTTCCTGAGGGCCTGCCCCAAAGGACAGGGCAGGGCTGACCAGAAGTTGCCCAGGCCTTCTCCTTTGAGTTCTGATTTCTCCAAGAGAGATAAATAGCTCTAAAGATACAAAGAGCAAAATGATAATGCTTCCATAATAATAAGATTTATATTCTGCAATTTGTAATTTAAAATTAATTTGATAACGCTTTCAAAGCTCCTGCTGATGGGCTGCGTGTGAAATCCCCTCTGCTGCTTTTCCCATAGCCTGTGACTCCTTCACAACACTATTGTGGACAATGCACAGCTGAAGAAGTCAAACTGTAGGGCATGAGGCTTTTCAGACTGAACATAAAGCAACAGTGAATGTCTGCTACTTATCAGCACTAGGCAAAACTTCATTAACAATGAAGCTGATGGCATCGTATTTTACCGTGACTTTTTATTATGAATTCATTTAGTTTGTGCAATTAATCCACTGTACAGTATTTATGTAACTCTTCTTGGTTTTTTTCTTCCATTCCAATTCAGCTAATGGGGAAATGGAATATTAAGAGTTAATCACACCTTGAGAAATGAATTAAGTGAAATTTGCATTTACTAATATTTTAGTTTAGGTGGTAATCCATTATTACCAAATATTCTGTCAGCAACAAAGAAGGCATCACTCACCTTCTTAAGCTTCACAACCCCTTCCTGAGTCTCATAATCTGTGGTGATTTCAAACATGTCCATGCCATCTCCATCGATGATGCTGTAAGCCACCAAGCCGTTCTCCCCAATGTCAGGATCTTTGGCCTTCACTCTTCCCACTTCCTCTCCTGGGACAGCCGCTTCCGACACCGACATCTGGTACACACCTGGAGCAGGGAGAGCAGGGAGAACAGGCATGTGCCCCAAGTGAGCAGGCTGCTTCCCACTTGTGTGTTTACCCTTTGAACTTGGGAGTTCCAAACAAACACAGTGATTTTTGGCATTTTCAACCCCCCTGAAGGAACATTGTGTTCTGCTCTGCTCTGTTCTGTTCTGTTCTAAGAGCTTTGAGCAGCAAGTCAGCTGTGAAACCTTAACCCATATGGGTAATGTATAGAACATGACTCCCTCCCTGTTACCCATCTGCTCAGGGAGGGGCTGAAAAGGACAACTAATCACCGAGAATGCAGAAATCATTGTGGCATCAAGGTTACCATTGATAGCAGGGATGTTATTACAAGAATGGAAGGCAAAAATCTCCTTCACATGGCTCATGGTAAAACCCTCACCTCTGTTTCTCATTTCTGCCCATTCATTCAAGAGCCATAAGTTATATACAGTGAATTGGGTAAATCCTGTCTGCCATGCTGGCTAAAGTATAAATCTGCTGCTTTCTATTGCTTGAATATGGAGTGTGAATGTAGAACAACAATGATTATTAAAATTTCACACCACAGAGATGTATGTACATAGTATGTACCAATTTATATGGGATTTCACCCCAACCAAAAAACGGCTTTCCCATGGTAAGCCCCAGTAGGAGAACCATGCCCAAACATCCCACAGGTGTTTCCCTGGGTATTCAGGGACAGCAGAGGAGAGCAACACTGTTCCTGAATAAATCCCTCTCCAACAGTTGTCTGTTAGGCAGTATTGATTCCAGAGCTTTCCCAACCCCCTCCAGAGTTCACGTAACACAACTGATCCTAAATATATAAATCTATGTAGCATTTTCTGTCACATCATCAACAGTAATAAATTGGGGAGAAAAAAAAAAGCAATGATAAAATAAAATAAAATAATCTAATTTATTCCCCTTTGTAATTGCTCTTTTTTGCTCCATGGGCACCCTAGGAACATCAGGAGACTTACACCAGGCAGAGACTTGGCTCATTACCCATAAAAACAATTGACACATGTCATTGAAATAAGTCATTAACTCCAGTCACAAAGAACCCAAAATTTAAGCATATAACTCATTAACAGCTTGAGCAATGAACATTAAAAACAAAACAAAACAAAAAACAAAACTAAACCCAAAAACAAACAAAAAAACCCCAAACCAACAACAACAAAAAAAAGGAAAATAAGAATAAAAATATCAATCATTTAGCTGTTTATACAGACAGTTAAACCCTGGTTTTGAGTTACAAAGCATTCCCAATTCATATTTAACCTGGGAGTGAATGATTAAGCAGAAGAACTGCTTTTGGGCAATTCTGATAATTTAAAATGTTCTTGCAAAACACTCAGTAAAGCGGCTTGAATTCATAGAGAAAAATCCATCATTTCGCAGAGTTGACAAAATATTGTATCCTGGTGTCCCAGGTTATGATCTGGAGTGAAAAGGCTTGTTTGTAAGGTACATAAAACCTAATTTTTTAGGATTTAATCCTTTTCTTTTTGAAGGGTAGATAATGCTGACACAGATTTTTACATTCAGCTCTTGCATGAGGGGCCAGGGAGCTGCAGCACTGGAAGAAGAGCTGTTAGAGCTGTTAGAGGGATGGCCGTGGCCAGGATGTGTCAAGGTCAGAAGTGCTGCTCAGAGGAGAAACACAGTGGGCTGAGATGGTGTCTGCATGGCACTCACAAAACCCCAGACCCACACTGAGATAAGATGCAGAACAGATGTGTGGGCCCATTAATGTACTTCCACCCAGCTGTGAAGGCTGAGTCTGGTAATGTCAGCACTGATTCATTTTATATGTGAAAAGTAAATTGTTCAGGTATAAAAAAATTGCTGTATTTGACCTCCATTAATACACTTTAACAATTAAAAAATATAATTGTGCTAAATTTAGTTTGCTTTGCCATGGTTGATATGTGTCTTGAAGAATATATATGTATATATATTCTGTCTGCTCATATAAGTTATACAGCATGGCCCAGTAGCTTCAAAAATGAAGTGGAGGATCAGGAATCTTTGCAATTTAATCGTGGCCCTTAAAATGTCTCACTTTGTAATTCAAAGTAAATAATTCAGACATTAAAATTCCATATATTACCAGCAAAAAAATTAGCAATTAATACATGTTTATTCACGTGTGCTGCAATAATCCATCAGTTATTGCCTCCTCATGCCGTGGGTATGTCTGATACTTCACAAACATGGGTCCTGGTAGGAGATGTGACAAGGATTTTGTTGGTACTCACTCTGTGGGAACTTTGGTGGGTTGTCATTGACATCTGTAAGTGTAATTGTCACTTTGGTTGTCCCTGAGAGGCCTCCCATGTGTCCTCCCATGTCCTTGGCCTGTATCACCACGTGGTACTCCTCCTTGGCTTCTCTGTCCATGTTGGGAAGGGCAGTTCGGATGATTCCTGCAGGCACAAAGGAAGGTGGCACACACAGACTTAATGAAAACCTGGCTGGTGCACTTGAAGTGCATTAAACACAGCAATATTTGCAGTGATGGTGGAGGTTCTGCCTTTCCCTGTGCATTGCTGTGAAGAAAGCAGCCCTAATATTCCACACAGAGGACATGCCTAGAGAACTAGAGCTGTGCACAGAAACAGCATTTCAATCATCACAGCATACATAACACACAGAAATAGCAGCAACTTTCTGGTGTAGAAACTCCAGCAAATGCCAGAAGACCAACCTGCAGCAAATGCCAGGAGACCAACCAAAGCAGGAAGCTTTGCTCAGACACAGCAGCAGCTGCACCCAGTCAGTACATTTAGTTCACTTTGATGCACTCTGGTCATGAGGTGCCACTCAAAGAAACAGTTTAATAATACCTGTTTGAGCCTCCACCGAGAAGTAGGGCTGACCTTCAAGGATACTGTAAACCAATTTGGCACTGTTCCCATAGGTAGGGTCATCAGCATCTGAAGCTGTTACCTGAATAACTGATGTACCTAAAAAAGGAGAACAAACACAGGAGGGAGAGTCAGAGGCAAACATGTCTGGAAGGACCATGCAGAGATGCTTTCAGTCACACAGCAGAGCTATTCCTAATTTTTTTTTATTTCCACATTTGGTAAATGAAAATCAAAATTACTTGACAGTTTCTAGATGACAAAATATACTTGAACTATCCAAAAAGATCTGTCACCAGCTGTGATGTGGATTAATGTTCTAACCAGAGAAGATTTAGAAGTCAGCAGTCACTCTGCACCATTATGGTTTTTCCCCTCAATAGTTTAAGCCTTATATTGCCTTTGTCGTTAGACAGCCAAACAATAGAGTTTTCCTTTACATTTTTCTCAGTAAGTTTCAGACAAATCATTCCTGTAGAAATCTCTGAGATAGACACAAGCTCAAACAGGAGATGAAAATGGAGTAGATGGTGAGGCAGTTACTTCCCAGCTTTATTACACAGCTCTGCCAAAGGAATGATCTTCATGTTTACCCCAGAGGATTCACACTCCATAAATTCCAGGGGACTCCTATGTTCCTTTCGAGGAGGAAAAATAGTTCTATTCTAGGAACATCTCCCAGTTAGGAGCTGTGCAGGGTTTGATTTGGGCAGCAGATTAAATGCATCACGTGAATCACTGGCTGAACACTAAGTAAATTTTACTTCCCCAAATCCTTGACAATAAGAATGAAATAAAGCCAACATCTCCTGACAGTGCAGCACCTTCCACAAGGGCAGTGCCTTTCTGAGTACTCACCTACATTTGATCTCTCGGGCACATTGGCATGGTAGTTTTCATGGAGAAACTCAGGTGGGTTGTCATTTATGTCCTGAACTTTGACAATGAATTCAGAAGGGGGTTCCAAAGGTCTGTTTGTGTTCCTGTCCACAGCCTGAGCTGTCAGGGTGTACTGAGCTCTCTCCTCCCGATCCAGTGTCTTGGTTGCATGGATGTTCCCTGATTTGTCATCAATAACAAAAATAATTCCTGCTCCTTCACCTGAGAGAATGTATTTAATGTTTCCATCTCCAGAATCAATATCTGAATGAAGCTATGAAAAGAGAAACAGACACACCTTAACAAGGGGGCACACATTTCTTGGATGTGCTTATGAAACAAAGAAATGCAGGAAATTGCTATAATTTCACAGTTTTCAACAACGGTGGCTTCCACCAGGCAATAATCCACACTCAGGGACATGCTGTGACCACATGTACCCTGCATCCAGGGCAGTGCCAGCCCAGACATGCCTCCTGCCACATGCAGGGTGCTAAAAACCCAACATCTCAGATCTAAGGAAGAGAATACACGAGAAGATACTTATAGCAGGTTCTGCATTCACATGAAGTTGGTAGGAGGAGTAATTTTTACAAAGATTTCGTACACTTCAATGAATCATGTTCTACTGGGTTGCATGTAAAAAGCTGTTAAATGACAAATGGGATGAGTTAAGTGATAAATGAGTGAGCCCAGCTGTGCCCAGGTGTGCAAGAAGGCCAAGGGCACCCTGGCTTGTAGCAAGTACAATGTGGCCAGCAGGACCAGGGCAGTGACTGCCCCCTGTACCGGGGCACTGCTGAGGCCACNGACTGCCAAATCGTTTTTAATTACACCCTCTCAAATACAACAGAAGCAACAAATGTTTACTAAATATTCTTAATCCCACAACCAGTGCACACTTCAGTTTGATGAATGAGAGAAACACTTAGCCAAATTACAGATTTATTGATTTTATATTGACAGCTACAAATTGCATAATTTTAAACCAGAATACCCAACATGGTATTTTCTGGCATTGATCCTATTTCTTCACTCTTTTTGTGCTGGGGTTAAGTCAACACCATTCTGCTACCCATTTAGAAACTGGTAAATATACTGGTTTATTTATCTGTTTGTATTTTACTAGTGGTAGATGGTAGCAGAACAAAAAATCCAGCATGTGTGTACATACACATGTGCACACAGATATTTACCTCCCTCTATACATAGCCCTCAATATATTTAATTTTACTGATAATTTGAAAATGAGAGGATAAAAAGATACCTATTTTACTGATCTACTGGGTTAGTCATTCAATTTTTAATTGCTGTTTTTAAGGACCTGAAAATGATGTTCTTGAGACATATTTTTGCTCAAGTTGTTGGTGTGTTTCTTGTTGTTTTGCTGAGTAACAGCCTGCAAACTTTCATTCAAGGACTGCTGAGGTCAATGGAAATATTTGTATTGACTTAGGTAGTATTTTGCTTAGCACCTAAACTGAGCTACCAGAAAATGAAGAAGCAGCTTATACAGCACAAAGGCAACAGCAAAAAACCCACAAAAAAACCCACAAAACCCCCTAAAAAAAAAAAAAAAAAAAAAAATTAAGAATATTTATCAATGGCAGAAAAAGGAACTCTTTCTTACCCTTCCTACCAGCACAGGATCTGGTCCCGTGTACTCCTCTATAACAAAGAACTGGTTCCACACCCAGCCTCTTTTGGAACGGTGCAGGACTTGTCCTTCCTTGCCCTTCTCGTGATGCCCGTGCAGTGAGGGCCGGGAGTGGTTGAGCCTCTCCATGCTCAGGGCCTGGCTGCAGCACAGGACCCCCAGACAGAGGAGAGCGGCGTGTAAACAATGGTCCTCCTTCATTTTTGGTTATTGTGTAGGCACAGGAGTATCTGAGAATCTACCCCTTCCACCTTGGAAGTCAGAACGTCTGGGGCCACTGAGGAGTTTCAGACCAACTGTTGTGCACATAGGATGCCACCATGCATTAAATACATTGCCTTAATGCTCTGCAGCTTCCCAACTCAGTTCCTGGAAGAAGGGAAAATGGAAAAAATCGTCAGTTCTTTGAGGATGTAGTAGGGCTTTTTATTTATCAAAACAAAACTGGGACTTTCTTGTTAAATATCAAGATAAGAAGATTAAAATAAATTCATCAATAGTGATGAAATCCTGAGTAATGAGCAGATTTGGTGTTTTGCTACAGGGAGCTGCCACCTTGCAGAATCTTCTGGCTGGCTGGTTTGACCACTCAGTGGCTGAAGGTGAAAGACAGATAGGGAATCATATTTTCTCATGATTCTTTCAAATAGATTTAGCCCAAGACACAAGGGAACTGTAGAAATACCTAATTTAGACCTAATCCCTCTTTGGAGTTTAGATATAAGCCTTAGATATAAGCTGCTAAGGCAGAGGTCCAGATATAGGGGAGATCCCAAGACTTATCAGGAATGCAATATTTCTCCACCAGCCCTTTCATGATCAACAGGTCCTTGTGCTGAACATAACCACACCTGTTTTTTCTGGGCAGGAGCAGGGGCTGGCAGTGCTCCAAGGAGCTCCACTTTGGATTTGGACCCTGGAAGCACCTCTGAGGATCAAGGCAGCATCAGCACTGATTGCCAGTGTGGTGCTCTGAGCTGGGCACAATAAATGTCACAAACTAATAAAAATGCATTCAGATAGTTCTAATAGTATAATAATTGATTTAACTATTTATTTCTACTTTCCCTGGGTGTCAAATTACCGTGATTACATTGATCTCCTACTTTCTAATACTTCTTAAAACACTAGGTCAGATTTAATATTTGAGGGAGAAATTGCATAATAAAGTGAAACCCAAACTAAGCAGCCCTCAATCCATCACAAAGGCCACTTTCACTTATCCCTGAAGTTTCGAACATATTCTCCTTGAATCTTTACACAACAGATTTTACAAGGTGCCTACAATGTTTTATTTAGTTTTTGGTGTGATTCAGTTTACTCTTGTGCAAGATACTGATAAAAATCTTGACGTTATATTTACACAGGCAAATGTATAAATATGCGCTACCATCAGCTGTAAAACAGAATGATTTATAAATGAGAAATAAGATCTTAACAGTATTTTCAGCAGAGAAAATGTGAATATAGGCAAAAAGCTTGAAGCTACAGCACATTCTATATCTCTACAAACAGCTCACTAGTCCCAAACTCACTCATTTGGGTTTGTCTTTCTCACGTCCTAAGCAGTCACGTCCTCCTTCCACATCCCTTTTACAGTTACATAAAAATACATTGGCTGACAGGGGCTCATGAATAAGAAATGAAATATTTGGGTTTATTTCCTCAAAAAAAGATCAGCTTTCAAGTTTATTTTACTGAAAACTGAAATCACCTCAATCACAGCACCAAACTAGCTCCAGCATAATGACTGAAATGACATTCTCAAACATAGATGCAAATATAGTCTGGCTTTCCCAAGCATAATTATTTAATAGTTTTGTTGTATCCATTTAACTTTTTCCTATTGTTACATGATGACACATTACAGATTACTCACACCAGCATGAAAGACATGAAAAAGAAAACAATTCCTATGATTTTGCTCAGGAAAATGTTTTTTATTGTGACACAATATATGTGGAGCATAAGGTCTGTGGTTTCTATTTCATGTCTCCATCTTGATGAGGGGTAAAAGCAATATAAGACTTGAGGGTGTGAAAACTGAGATTTCACCTATTTTGAACACTTGTTTTGCACCTGGCTTTGCATAGGAAAAAAAAAAAGCTATGGGATTTGTGTGTTGGGATCACTCATTTGCAGCAGTTAGAGGGGACTGGGCTCCTGGAATGTTATAAAGAACCCATATATTGCAAACATGGAATAAGAAGATATTCCTGGACAGCTATGCATTTCTAAACCTGCTGTGAAAAAAAGAAACCAAAAAAACCCCCACCCAAAACAACAACAACAACAAAAACCAAAAAAACAAAACCACCCAACAAAAAACCCAACAAACTGTAAATAAACTGCTTATGTTAACAGATTTGAGGTGCATTTGAAAATTAAACTCACCAATAGTCATTCATCATTAGCATCACAGAATTATCTTAGCTACAGAGATAAGTAAACAAATCCCGCCACTCTTCCCCAAGTCCTCAATACTGTTATGTAAACCAGTAAACACTTTATAAAGCTGCTTAACCAGAATGGCAGAGCCAAGCTGATACACACACTGCTTATTATCAGCTATTCAAGTGTGAAGTGCTGGAAACAAAATGTTAATCACAGATCCATGCTTATTTACTAACAAGGATTTAAAGCAAAAATTGTTTGTTGTCTTTTGTTTTATCCTCTACATATCCATGTACAGAGATGAAGCAATAAGGCTCCATGTTTTCAAGCTAAAGAAAACTATTCTCTCTCATCCACCACTTCAGAGAATACCAGAATCACCACATGGTTTGGGCTGGAATGGACCATAAAACTCATCCCATTCCACCCCCTGCCATGGCAGGGGCACCTTCCACTGTCCCAGGCTGCTCCAAGCCCCAGTGTCCAACCTGCCCTTGGACACTGCCAGGGATCCAGGGGCAGCCACAGCTTCTCTGGGCACCCNTCTCAGGGCAAGGGGGTTCTGGCTGAGCCAGGTCCACTTGGGCTAAAAACAAGTCCCTAAGGCTGTTTGTAGCAATTGCTTCTGGTTTGGGTTATAAAGGCAAAGGGCTCTGTGCTAGCAGCAGTTCCAAGCTGGCTCTTTAGGAAGTGACCCCAGGTAAGACAGGCTGCCAGGAAAGATGGAGCTGCAATTACGCGTCCCTGGCCTCCTCATCCCCCTTCTCCCCTCCTGGAGTTCATGCTCTACTCACTCACATTTTGTTCACTTCAGCAATAAAACCTATGACTCTTACCCTCAGAAAACCTAAAATAGCATAAATCAACAGGCTTCCACTGAAGTCTGTGAAATTACTTAAATTCAAACCAGCCAGAGTCTGGATTTTCATGAACTACTTGTATTCTAAAAGACAAGGTGCACAAGGTGCTTTTAAGTTAAAGCTAAAATAAACTTCATTAGATAATGAAGCAGTAGCATTAGCAAACCACCCCCCCTTGCCAAATCTCTATTCTCCCCTTCCTTTATTTTCCAAACAATCTACTTAAAACATTTCAAACATTTCAATATTAACTCAGCTGCTGAAAGCCTACAGTTTCCTTCTACTTCAAGCAGAAAACGCAGAAAACACAGAAAAACAGCTCAAAAAAAATTCCTTTTTCTCTTGAGGAAAAATACCTCATAATCCTGAGAATTTGGAATACAGATGTGAGGATGGCAATTGTTGCAGCTGCTGGGCTGCTGCTTCAGTGAGCATTTGAAAATTCTGTGTGCAGCACTTGGATCCAGGCACTGCACAGATCTGTCAGACTGATTTGCCATGAATGGTTGCAGTCTTTTTTAAAAAGTCACAATCTTTGAGGCATTTGGGTATCTCTGCCCATAGATTATAATCTCCAACTGCAGCAAAGCCAGTCTCAGTGGGCAGTTGACCCAACTGCAGCACTGTGCTGCTTTTCTCTGGGATGGAGTTAATCTTCCTCCTGGTAGCTGCTCCAGTGGCGTGTTTTGGATTTAGGAAGAGAGTGATGCTGATAACACACTGAAGTTCGGGTTGGTGCTGAGCAGCTTTTACAGAGTCAAGGACTTTTCAGCTTTCAGCAGGCTGCAGGGGAGGCACTGAGGGCTGGAAGTGGACACAGCTGGGATAACTGACCCAACCTGGCCAGAGGAATATTCCAGATCATTCCACTGTGCCCAGCGCATAACTCGGGGGGAACTGGCCAGGGGTCTCTCAGGAGCTGGCTGGGCAGAAGTCTGCGAGTGGTGAGCAACTGCAGTGTGCATCATGTGTTTTGTATATTCAAATAGTTGTTATCACTATTTTCTTCCTTTTCAGTCCTATTAAAGTGTCTTTTTCTCAAACCATGAGTTTTTTCACTTTTACTCTCTGAAATCTCTGCCCCATCTCTGGGGAGGAGCAGTGAGTGAGCACTGCCTGTGTGGTGCTCAACTGCTGACTGGAGTTAATCCACCACAAACATCCTGATTTTTTTTGTTTTACATTATTGTTTAGAATTGTGCAATGTATCATTTTGAAATCCCAAATTTTCCTAACAGATCTGTAAGAAAAGTTGTTCCCCACTTCCTTGAGCATAGTGGATTCCAAGTTTTATAGAAACATAGAATATCCTGAGTGGGAAGGGACCCACAGGGATCATTGATCCAGCTCCTGTCCCTGCCCAGACACCCCAACAATCCCCCCTGTGCATCCCTGGCAGAGCTGTCCAAAGGCTCCTGAAGCTCTGCCAGCCTCAGGGCTGTGCCCATTCCCTGGGAAGCCTGGGCAGTGCCTGAACCCTCTGGGGGGAGCAGAATCTTTCCCTGCAGAATCTTTTCCTGCTCTGCCGCCTGAGCCTGCCCTGGCCCAGCTCCAGCCACTCCCTGGGTGCTGCCCCTGGCCCAGAGCAGAGCTCGGAGCTGCCCCTGGGGAGGAAACCTCAGACTTCTATGGCTGAACCAAGATGGACTTGTACTCAAAAGCATGAATTCCATTCATATCTTTTAACTGTATACAAATGAATGTTGGCAATTTTGGTATTGAATAACAGCATTATCAGGAGTAAAGGGTGAACAAGAGTTAATCAGCCACCACACAAGGTCTGATCTCATCAGCAAGGCACATGAATGCAGTGAAATTCCTGGGTACCATTTGAGGCATGCAGGACAGAGAAATATGTTAAAAGTCTAGTCCACGCTCTGAAAAACAACCTGCATGGGGAGGTGTATATTAAAATGTCTGCATGGAAATAAAATATGTCTGTAAATAACTGTGAGAACAGGCCTGCTGGGCATTTCAAGCTGTACAGACAACATGGCTGTACTGTGTGCTTGTAGCTGTTAATGCAAACCTCACCAGTTTCAATTTTAACATAAGAAAAGTCTGTTCTTTGACCATTAGAAAATAACAGCCATTGATATTCCTAATGAAAATGTGCTGTTCATTTAAGAATTCAATCAAGAACACATCTTAACACCTGAAAAATGATATATCCATGTTCACGTGGAAACCATACTGGAAGCAACCACTTTGCATAGTCAGTGTGCACAAGCTTCACACAGGTCTGAATGACTGCTCCAAGATATCAACAGCAAAAAATGAAGAGGCAGCAGAGATGATTTCAATGACAAGAAGAGTGGCGGAAGTGAAGTCTAGCCAACTTTAAATTCCTTTCATTATTTTTATAGCAACAATAATCCCCAGCATTCATGATGATTTCCTGTGTGCTATTAAATGACCATATGCCAAATTATAATAGACTAAACAATTTTTTCTTATTTGCCTAGGCCATAACTTCTGGATGATGCATTAAAATAGCAGTTGTTCTCAGGAATACACTTGGCAGAAGGCAGTCAAGATCACAGTGTTGCAATATAATAATGGATGATTATGTTCTGAAATGGTTTGCAAAAGTATCAAGTAAATATAGGAAACTCCCAGTCAAAATGAGATTTTAGTTGCAATTACAATTAGCTGAAAAGATGAAGGATTTATTCTACCATAATTTTATCATAAGACAAGGAAATGAATAGCTTTTTAATGACAGAATAAATATTGGATCATATTAGTTCTGAGAGAGCCTCAGTTTTGGGCAGAGGGGTAGAGGTGGCGCACAGCTGGAGGAGCCCTGGGAGGCAGGGAGGGACCTGCAGTGGTATGTGATGTCCCCATCTGGGTAGGGACTTTTCCCCATGGGATCAGGTTCTGCAAAGCTCCCCAGAACCTGGACAGTTCCTGCTTTAGGGATGGAGCTGTTCTGAGCAGCCCCAGGGCTCCCACGGCACAGGTTAACCTCAGTTCTCAGCACAGAGTGTGGCCCTTCCCCAGACACTGCAAGTTCTATGGGCTCATGGAAAATGAGCAGCTCCCAGGTGGGGAACAGATCTCCCAATCCCATAATCAGTCGATCCCACTGGTTAGTCTTTAGGGCATATCACAAATGGAACCGCTTTGGGAGTTTTTAGTAAAACACACAAGGTGAAGGATGCGGAAGGGTTCTGTGCACAAGGGTTTCATTCCTCCTGTGCATCAGTGAGTATGGGAGAAGTTCAGTCTGCCACGGATCTTTATCCTCCTGCAGATTGCTCCTTGCAAACCCCTGATGCCTACCAATTTTCAAGAAATTTGGTGTACATTAATAAGAAAAGATTTTTGAAGGATACAAGTTCTTGTTGCAGAAAACTATTCAGCCCTAACCAATCAGTCCCCCACATATAATATTTCATTTTTTCCCTCTTTAACAAAATGTTGTTCTCTTCCTTGACTCATTTCCAGAAAATTACATTAAAAAGTAAATTGATAGCCTGCTTCATATTGTTTATGGAAGAAGAAAAAACACCAGGAATCAGTACCTTCCACATTTAATTCTCTAAATTACTTTTTGATTTTAGACTGTTCTGCATTATCAGACCAATCTTTGAATAGATTTTAGCTTGGACTTCATGACAAACTTATGCAAAAGAGGGCCTCTCACTTTATTTACACAAAATAATATTATGATATCAAGATCTGCTTTGCAGCACATTCAGTTATGTGACACATATGGCCAAGCCAGTTCTTCAAAGAAACCCTTTAGTCCTGAAAATGGCTGAAATTTTAAACTCTAGGTGTGCTAAATTTGGGCAAGACTCAAATTAGGGTTATTACATTTTTCCACTGGAACTAGAAACCTCACTGAATTTACCTTTAAGCAGAATTAAGGGAGGTGCAACACCGGTGTGTCAAAGTTTGCAAGGCCTCCTTTAAAAGAACAGCTGAACTGGGACATGAGACATCACCTTTCAGCTGTACCCCAGCAGTTCAGAGCTTCCTGTGTATTTCCAGTCAGGAAATCACTGGGAGATGGAGTTTTGCTTCCTCAAACGAACCTCTTCTCCCAGGGCAGCACTGGGACACAGCATCAGCACAGTTCCCTCTCTCAGGGCCAGCACCATGGGCCTCACTCATCCCATGTGAAATAGGAGAATTAAAAACTGAAGGACTCCCTCTGCATCAAACTGACTCCATGCTTGTGAGCCACCCCAGAGTCTGGTCATGTATTTACTGAGAATCAGGCACCAGGAGCGTGGAATGAAAGGACAACTGATAGAGAGAAGGTTTAGAGCAGATATTAGGAAAAAAGATTGTTCCCTGGGAGGGTGGGAGGCCCTGGCACAGGGTGCCCAGAGAAGCTGTGGCTGCCCCTGGATCCCTGGCAGTGTCCAAGGGCAGGTTGGACATTGGGGCTTGAAGCAGCCTGGGACAGTGCCCATGGCAGGGGGTGGCACTGGATGAGCTTTAAGGTCCCTTCCAGCCCAAACCATCCTGGAATTTTTTAATAAAGGCCAATGTGCACTGGTCTCATGTAAAATGTTTTGTTTAGGTGACAAGAGCTCTGAACTCTATACATTCCTGTTGTATATGTAACTGGTAAATCTCATTTTTCCCAGTGTGTGATTCCAAAGCAGACCAGCAGCCAGTAACGCCCTGTGAGCCCCTCTGCAGCTCGGGGTCCCTCTTGCTGGAGCACATTCCAGGCCCCACTGGAGAGAAGAGCAAACAACCCTCATCTGAATGCAAATTGATTTAAGTTTTCTGTGCCATTCACAAAACATAATTAGTCTTATGAGACAAAAGTATTTAGTCCAGACAAGGAAATTTTTCATATTCAAAGATACTTGGGGGAATAAATTCTCTTAGTTATTGCACTGAATAATGACAACCTCACACTCCCACAGTTCATGTTCTGTGTTTTGCATGGGAGAACTTTACACTGCAATGTAAAGGATTAGAATTTGAGGCTGCAGTTCTGCATATATATATATATATAACTTTATATATAACTTTATATTTATTGAGCAAACAGCCAAGATTCTAGAGGTGTCCTACCACAGAGGAATTCTAGGTCATGGCAAGATTTGTATGTACTAAATACGGAAGTGAAATCTTTACAGAGCTGGTGATTTTCATCTTGACAATAGAAGTCACTTCAAAAATGCTAAGCAAGTTTTGTAGAATCCTATTCTGAGTTCTGTAGAATCCTATGAAAGGAAATCTTAATCCTTTGCATTTTTAAATTATGTTTTATAGCACTGTATTGGATTACTGAGATGTTTAAAGCCAATAATCCCCAGCTGCTTTAAAGAAGAGTTTTTGAAATGTAGCCACGTTTTCCTGTAGCAGCTTTGAGACTCAGTATTATGAAACCATAGACAACACCAGAAAATGATGGGCCTTTGAAAACAGAAGTCATTGTGCAGAGAAGAGAAATAACCCCCTGAACAGTGTGATGTGCTGTCAGCATCCACCTCTGAATCCATCATGGAAGGAGGGCAAGCTTTGGTTTAATTCGCGCCCAGTGGGGAAGGGTGAGATTGCTGCTTGTTGTACCTCATATAAAGCAGGGGAAAGCAGGAGGACAACTTAGTACATTGTGGAGTGAATATAAGAAATAAGCCTGAGAGAGTGATATTAAAAGGTCTGGGAAATGAAAAATGGCTGTAAACAGAGTTTTACATTTACTTGCTGCCCTGGGGAGATCCACTTAAGATAAATGTGACAGAGGCTGTCTGGTTTTAAGCATAAACTCTACAGGAAAACAACCAGCATAAGAAAGGTAGTCCTATTAAGAACATGGTGATTGATAGAGTCATTTCAAGTAATGAATAAGCTTTTGGTAGAGTTTATTTTAAATAGTAATTGTGTTCTTGTGCTTCTCAGACAAACTGGAATTCTCATAATTCCCTGGATGCTCCAAGGCCAGTGAGGCTGCAGCCCAGCCCATGCTACGCTCAGTCATTTTGTTATTATGTGAGTGGCTATCAGTGACACCCTGAGGAGGACACAAATGACAACTAAAGTCAACTTACTTGCAACTACTAATGCTGTAATTACATGCCAAGCCAACACTGAATACTTTTTCCCCTAAGAATTGATATATATGAGTATCTGAATAATGCTTGTGCTGTGATTGATGGTCACTTTGTTTATGGTTTGTGCCAGAAATGAGACAGAAATGTGCCAGAAACGAGACAGAAAGTCAAGATTAAATAGTGAAAACCTATCAAA
This sequence comes from Illadopsis cleaveri, assembly GCA_013399915.1. NCBI lineage: Eukaryota > Metazoa > Chordata > Aves > Passeriformes > Timaliidae > Illadopsis > Illadopsis cleaveri. Next base: position 126,815 of record VXBB01008643.1, read on the forward strand.
AACTAATGATTGCAGGCAGGTCTATTGAGCTCCCAAACCAAGGCAGACAGAATTCCAGCCAGCAATCCATTTCTGCTCAGATCCATAATCCCTTGCTGAAGGGCTGGCAGCCTCCTCATGAGCAGAAATCTAAATTCAGTCTGTGGTTCTGCACTTACAGCTTCATTTCCAGAGGCAGCTTCAGCAGTGCTGCCCAAATGCCAGACTGCTAAAGCATCCTGGGTGGTCTTTGTGTGGCCACAGTGTTCCTCTACAAAACATTCTTCCACTTTGAATTTAATCCTACTGGACTCCTCAATCCCCATGTCCCCTTCAAGCAGGAAAGTTCCTGATGAAAGACTTCCACATCATGACTCTTTTAGAGGGGGTCCCATTGCAGCCCCTGGAACATTTATCTTTATAAAACTAGACAAGTTAGGGAATTACTGAGAGTCCCCTTTACAAATACATTTGCTAAAGAGAAAAGATGAGAGCTAAATTACCAATCAAAAGCCTTCTCCTTTCCCCAGCTCTCTTGGAGCTGCAGAAGGATGAGCAGTTAGTCAGATCCTTCAGCTGTGCCCATGGAAGGTTCTTTTTTTGATAGCTTGCTTAACTACTCCAGTTAAGTGCAAATTTTTTTCCATAAAGAGCATAAAAGCCACTTTGAGATTTCTGAATGAAAAATTGAATCAATAATTAATTTTTGCCTAGGCAAAGATTGTCCGTGAGGAAACCAATTTTGGCTCAAAAGCATGAGATAACAACCTCAGAATATTCAAACAAATTCCTAAAGCAGCATCAGTGGCACTAATAAAGGAGACCATCACTGTTTAAATACCTAATGGCAGGCTACAGCTGAAAAGACCAAATCTTCACATTTCTATTATTATTTGCAACCCATTAAATCACAAGATTATAATTAAAAACAATATTTGCATGAGTCTTTTCTGAGATGTCTTGCTGTAATTAGTCACCATGGAATATTTCCACTTAATCTAAAACCCCCCCAAGTACACAAAACCAAGAAAACACCACCTTCATTAAAACAACTTCCTTTTGCCTTCCTGGTTTGCTCTGCGCACAATTCAGAGGAATTATATGGATTTTTAGTGTTCATAGGCTCTAAGGACTAAGACATATTTCCCAACTTTATGTTGCAAACCCAAAAATCCAGGAACAGGTGCTAGGATGATGCAAAGAGTTGCTAAGCATACAAATAAATGCAATAATAGCATAAAAAGACAGGCACAAAAAATAGCATAAAAAAGACAGGCTGGTGTCAGCTTGCAATTGAAATTTGTTTTTCATTCAACTAATCTATTTTAAAAAAGGCAAATTATTCAGCATATTTTTCATGAGCATAACTCATTTTGAGTTAAACATGTTCACCATCTCCTTCTAACTGATCACATGAACCACAAACAGATCCCAGACCTGGCTTGCCGCTATTTCTGACCTGTAATTACAGATGATGGTGACAAAACGTTTCATTTCTGTTCTTGTGAGAGAGCCAGTAACGACAACAGATTTAAGGCAGTGCCGTGCTACAGCTGGGATGATGTTTGGTGTCATTGTTATCATGCAGAAAACACAAATTTTAAATACCTTGAACTGATGTTTCACAGACAGTTTGTTGTGGGAGATTGGCCAAAAATGTGCATTTTAAAAATTAGATTAGTGATATTCATAACTAAATCTATGAATCAGCTTTACTAGATGTGTTTTGGAAGTTCATTAGCAGTTTTGAGGCTATAAACACCTTTTGACACCCTTACTGTGGTGCCAAGGGCAAGTCTTGGCCTTAAGAGTGCAATAATCAGATCCGGTGGGTTGTATCTGCATGTCCTGGAACACCAACCTTATTTCTGCATCTTGCACCAGCAATGTCTTCATTAACCAGCAAGACAATATAAAAATACTGGAGTGTGAAAGAACCTGTATCTAGTAAGGTAAAACTTCACCTTCCACATCAATGACAATTTTCTCATTAATGAAAATCCCTGAAGTGCCCTTAAAAATGAGTTTCAGAAAAAGAAAGAGGAAAACCTAATATTTGATAGGACTACTAGATTGAAAACAGTTTATTTTTTTTTTTTAATTAAATGACCTTAATATGAGCCAAGTAGAGGGGAAAAAATTTGCATTTATAGAACTGAAATAAATCCAAAACCCAATAATTAAAACACATGCCATATATGTACAAATATACACATAAAAATACTGAAAGCTCCATTCATCAGAACAGGATTAAGCATTTTTTTCTCCACATTAAACATGCCCCTACATTCAGCATGTTTTCTACCAAAATGTTCTTTTCAAAATGTTGCCAGGGTGATAACACTATTTCAGTCCAACCAATTTCCTTTGAAATCTCCCATAACAGTAATTAAATAAATTGCTCTTGGAGTAATTATGGGGTTTTTTCTGGAAAAGGAACTTTTAGGCTAAAGAGAGATGAGAGAGTCTGTCACCAAACATAAACTTTCTAGAAACATTGGTGCTTGCTATATTAATTGGAAGAAGGATGGAATGCTTAAAAACTTTGGACCTTTTTAGCTTTTGTAAAGGAAATGTCAACTTCCCAGCTGAAATAAGCACCAAGCTCAAATGACTGCTGACAGTCCTGGGAGTGCAGAAGGAAAGAAAATGGAAGTTGTGTCAATAGAAAGCTTTTAAATTCTATGTATTAAGCCCAAGAGGGCTGGTGAGAACTGGAAGGCCAAATTGCAGTGTTAAAGCAAGTGGATGGTGAACAAGATGAAGGGGATGGAGAGCCCAGGACTGATGATCCAGTGGAGGGCACAAAATGGAACAGTCCATAAATCCATAGTGTTGGGGCCCTTGGAGACTGGGCTGCTGCAGTTAAGGAGGTTCTGTGTGTGGCCATCCATCAGCTGCAATGCCTCCCTTCTTTGCTCTGGGAATTTGATCAGCCCTGATAGAGGTAAATGAGGCTTTCACAGCTCCATGGAGTTTCCAAATGCATAACTTTATGTTCCAGCCGTACTTTGGCTTTGGTTCCAACTTGGGCTAAAACTGTTAGATGCAGCATGTTGAGCATCCCATGAGTTTTTGGTGTTTTTTTCCCAGATTAAGTTCTTTTACCTTTGCTAAGGATTCCCCTTTATTTGTGGGGATTTGCCATTCAGCTGGTAAACAGCACTGATTTAACCCTCAGAACAAGCTTAGCTAAGCCTCATCTTGTTCTCTGGCTTAGTCTGGTACCTCAGACTTCACAGAATGTAAGATCTGGTGCTTGCTGGTATTGTTCATATTGCAAAGAATACGGAGCTTTCCATTTAAAGATTTTCTTTTCATTCCTTGTCTATGTTTTTCTTTATGTGTGATGCTGAAACTCCCATCCTCCTTTTCGTTTAAATCTCTCTGGTATATGAGATAATGTTGCATAAGAGTAACCCACGTGGATCAGTATCTGAATTTCTTTATGGAGCCTTTACCATATCCCACCCAAGGACAGTGATACAATGCTTGTATGCAAAGCTAACCCTCTGTTTTCTCACCACTTTGAAGACCCCAAGACAGTGTTTTCAACCTAAAAACTCACAAGGGTGAGCAAAAGGACAATAAAAAATAGCTTCCTGGAAATCCAGTGGTCAGAGGGAATAAAGCACCAGACAGGCACCAGCTGGAGAAACTAGATCTGGGGATTCATCCAAGAACAGGGAACATCTTTCTGAACAGACAGACATATTTTTTGTTCCAATGGATGGCTGACAGGGTAAACATTGCTATAAAAAACTTTACATGATTTTTGGGGGTTTTTTTAAAACTCTTTGTGCAAATTTTGTGAACCCCTTCTGGCTTAAGCTTCAGACAGTGAGCTTAGAATCAGACCCAAGGAATGGCAAATCCATATTATAAACAGGAAGAATCATAATGAAGGTCATACACAGGAACTTGTATTATGTTTGTAAACATAGCTTTAACTAAACCCAGCTATAATATGTGATGATGTGTAATACAAATGATGGTGTAAAAATGAGATTGCCAATAGGAATGTTTACTAAATGCTTATTTAATAACGGGGCTTAAATAAATAGTGTAAAAAATAATTTTCCACAAGTAAAGGTGAACTCGTTAAAGTTTCAGTGCCTTGTACGCCCTTAGGACAGTGACACCACTGCCTGTGACATGCCCAAGCTGGAGTGAGCTGCCAGCACACACAGCAGGACCCAGCCGGATTCTTAGGCAGCGTCAGCACCACTTTTGGCCTGCCCAGGCCTTGGGTTTGGTTAATTTATTTGGCTGTAACAAGTGATCTAAGGACCAAAGGGCCATTGCCTGATTTTCTTGGGCTTTTTGCTTAGCTCAGGATGATGCTGTGTTGTAACAAGTGGGTTTATGTATATGTTTGAAATGAAGGGCTAAAAATAACAATGCACTGGTCCATACACAGTGAACTACCTGTGCAGCCAGGAGACAGCACAGGAGGAGAGAGGAGATCTGAAAGTCAGGGAAAGGAGGGTGGTGGGGCTGGAAACTGCTGCCCAGGGCTCAGCCGTGGAACCATTGCAGGCAGGGAGCTGCACGGAGCTCAGAGACAACTCAGGGAGCAGAGGGTGCTGTTCAACATCCAGAAAATCATCTTTCACAGCAACACAGGTAGGCATATGCCCTACAGAACCAAGGGGAAAGTGCAGCCTGAGGGGCAGATTTGCAAACATAACAGTGGCTCTAGAAAAATAACATATTAGAAACATAGCGATGGCTCTGGGTGCAGGGAGAAGGATACATTCTCTGGGATCAGGTCCCACACCATCTTGCCTCAAGACCTCTGCCTGAGGCAGCTGATGGCTCCTTTCTATCAGGAAAAGGCAGGGACTGGGAAGCTCCTGTGCACCACTTTTAACTGTACATAACTTCCATAAGAGCTCAGTGTGGCTGAACTGATACATTTCTGGTTAGACTCTAGAATTTAGGCCAACAGAACATTCTTGGCTTTTAATTTTGGTTCTTTTGGGTTAGATGAGCTCAACAAGCTGCAGCAGATTAAACTGGTGGAGACTTCAAGGAACCCGGACTGAGACCTGGATGTTATTCTGTAACTGCTCAGAGGCAAAGCACTCAGCTGGACAAAGGGCAATGTGTCAGCCTTGTGTGAGATGTGCAGAGGAAACAGAAGGAACAGCAGCACATGGGGAGCAGAGGCAGCCTGGACAACCCTAACCCAACAGAGCACCAGCCCCTGCTTGGAAGAGTGGTTTTGACAGTTATTAAAAAGCCATTACCACTCTAGTCTTTGCTGGGAAGTTTTCCCACTTAAACAATTAATTATTTCTGTATTTGTTAAATATAAAGCAAATCTAATGACTACAGACCTACAAGGAGAAAAGTGGCCATTCCATTTTTTGAACGTACAACTTTGGTGTCATTCTGCTGATGCTGGGAGCAGAGGAGGGGTGATAAGCAGTGGGTCAGAGAACACCACAGTCTTTGTTGAGCTGTCCTTGGGGTGAGCCTGTTCCTGGGATGGGGCTGTTCTCTCCTAGGTCTCACACATGGCAGAGGGGGACAGGAGACACAGGTGGCAGGCACCTTTGGGCTCACAAACAGACAGCAGAACAGTGAAGGCTGCAGCTGGCTCTCAGCCTTGGGACGAACAGCTCATTAGTGAGTGCTAAATGTTTGTGTGAGCACATTCCCTGGAATAAATAGGGAATATCTTCTCCCCGGCATGCTGCAACTCACACATGTTGCCTGCAGTAAGAAAGTATGAGAACAGCTCGGGAGGTCAAGACAGAGCCTTTGGGTTGGTTGGTTATTTTTGCTTCAGTGCAGCCCGGGTTCACAAAATATAGCTGATGGCACGAACCCGAGCCAGGACAGCCAGGAGGCCTCTCACAGTGGCCAGGCTGTGCAGGTTACGTAATCTGCTTTTCTATTCTGGGGGGAGAGAAGGGAGAATTGGAGGCCAAATGGCCAAGTTCTCCTGTAACAGTAGGGGTAAAGCTTTGGATATAGCTTTTGGATAAAGCTTTGGGATAATGCAGAAATACAGGGGGTCAGACCCCATGACCATGAATATTTAGTATTTTTGTCTGTTGTTTCTAAAAGAAGATCGTGTTCATAAACAGAACCAGAAAATACCCTTCAGGGTCAGTCCTGCTTTTGATTCCAAATGTGATGTTGGCTCAGACTTCCCCTTTCCTGGCCTCTCCCGTTATCCCATTGAATTCACTAGGAGGTTGTGGCTACTGGCCAAAAGAAACGGGTAATGCGTCCCAGAGCCCATATTCTTTGAAATATCTTCTGAGACAGGAATTTATAGCTTCAATATAATGAAACTCAGATTACAGCATTAAAGTCTAAGTCTGTCAGCTTGCCACACATACCAGAATTATACAAAAAATTTGAGCTATGGGACCCTGAGGAAATTGGGGAAAATATGCATGCCCATCTAGAGGGAGGCTATAGGACTTTGGTTGCACCTTTAAGAACAACCTCAAGCAAGAGATAAATCACACATGATGCTACACAGGTAGCAGCAGCAGACCTGAAAGAACTGCCGTGGAATCACAAATACTTTGGCTTTGGCACACAGAAGTTAGCAAATTTAGCCTGGTTTAGAGCAGTTTTTACCTTAGGTAAGAAAAAATAGGTTCAAATCCTGACTCAATCCTCATTTTGTCCCTCCTGCCCCTGACCAGCCCTGAGAGGGTTATTTCTTTGTTTTAATGTATCTGTTTAGTGTGTTGTGTTCTATGCCATTCTCTTTGATGTTATGTTTATTATTATTATGCATTCAGTGATTATCAAATGGATGCTTTCTATCCCAAAAATCCTCATTACTCTTCTGCACTAATTACAAGTATTGCTTTTATAGAAACTAGACAGAAACCAGAAACTAGACAGCTTTTTCCTGTAAAGGAACAGAAGGAGAGACTTCACCTAAAACCTGGGAACAAACCTTCATTTATGAGACAAGGGAATAATTTTTATTCCACTGCATGAATTCAGTGGGCTGCCACAGGCCAGTCATAATCTGTTATTGTTTCCCTACAACCTTGTACTATTAATTTTTCTTTTTAATGAACTGTCCAGACTAGTTTAGCTATGGGAACTATGATGGAGCTGCAATAGAAATGGTTTATGTCATGCCTTTGTCAAAAAGCTTTCCCCTACAGCAGCAGAATGTAATTGAAAAGCCATTTTAAAATAAAAGTAACTGAGTGGTTGCAAATGCAGGTTGTCAGGAATGGAGAGGGAAAACCCTATGCATTACATTAGATTTTACCAATTATTTCTTGTGTGTCTTTATTAGTGTTTATACAGATGAGGAAAGCCACATAAATTGCATCTGCTGCATAGTTATATCAGCAAGTGTTCCTGCAAGATACATTTTTAAGAAATTTTTCTTCAACTGTGACTAACAATGTAGTAATTGGCTGGGTTAATCACCTCAAAAGAATTAAATATATTGCATTTTGATTTATTTTATGGCATACAGATGATACATCTATTTTTGAGACAGTGAACTAACATCTGAGTAGAATTCAAATAGCTTTTATTGCATATGAAACCTTGAAAGGCTGAGTGCACAGCCATCTTTTCATATGTAATATATATGTGAAAAGCACACTATTTAGTTTTCTCTTGTTTTTGTTTTTTTGGTTGTTTTGTTTTTTTCCCTAGCCCTGGCTGTGTGTATTTTTTCTTAGAGACATTACAGTATAAGTTTTAAATATGCTATTATTCTCACCATAATTATCATTATTAAAACACAAAGTGAGCAACTATATATATATATATATACACACAGACATATATATGTATAGGTTTATATGTGTGTATATATATATACACACTGTATATTTATGTATTATTGTTAAAGCTGACAACAATTTTCTCCATAAATTCCCATTAAAATTGTTTCAGAAATACTCCAATCTAGCTTTTAATTCCCACTTTTCCCCTTTGAAGCAACTGTGGAACTTTTGCCAGAAGTTCATTTTATCGGAGCACAACTATTTGCTGGGTTAATTCAACCCAGAAGTGATTGGAATTTTTTGGGAGTTTTTCAGTCAATAGATCAATCTTTTAACGCCCTTTCTCCTCTGCTGGCCGATCTCTGCAGCCCGTGCAGTGCAAATTCCTTAGGGAATCTCATCCTGGCGGGGATTTCATAAGTTTCCCGTTGCTTAGCCCAGCTAGGCTGCTCCAGATCCTTCTCCAGAGCGACACCCTGCAGCCCAGACAGGGCTGGGATTCCCCAGAAAGCTGGGAAATGCAGGGGTGAGTCTCTGATGACTCAGTTGCATCAGGATTCAACCTGGAACAAACTTTTTGCCACGAAAAGCTGAATTTCAGCTCAGGTACAATTTTGTTGTTTCTAAAAACAAATCACTCATTCCAACATTCTTCTACATTCAAGATTCTTTCAAGGCACCATAAAATAATTTTCTATTAAAAAGCAGATAGGAAAACCTGAAATGTCCATGTTGGGACGTACTGAGACCATAAGAGACAGGACAGTGTCAATATATTTCCCCACTTTGAAGTCTTTGTAATTTCTAACAAAATAATCATTTTTCTTTGGTATCTGTTTGACTAGCCTATGTCATATTTATCCTAGCAATGTTTCCAAAGGTTTTTCAGCTCAAGCAAGGTCTTGAACAGAACCAAAAAGGCAGAAGTAGTAAATTCAGACTCCATCCCATTGCACAGACTATGTGAAATGACACTTACTCTTCTTAACAGTTCACTCTCAGGCCTTTCTTTAAGAGCCACCTAGGGATTCCCTGTACTTTGGAGTGTCATCCTACTAAAACCAAAGCTTTTGCCCTCACAGGTGAGCCTATTTCATTAAGATTACTAATATCCATCCTAAAATACATGGAATGGGCTAATCCGGCAGGTACACTGAGTGTCTGTTCTGTGGGTTGTGTAGTGGTTTTATGTTTGCTGAATTCTGTTTTGCCTAATTTAGTGTAGTGGTTTGAGTGTTTACTCTTTTTTACTTCTGGGAGATAGGATTTGGGAGAAAAAGCCAAAACAGGTCATAACTTGAGGTAAACAGATAGTTTTCTTTCCACATGGTATCTCTGCAAAAACTATAGAGCAATTTCCTTCCAAGATCTGCTTTATACATCATGAACAGCCTGGTTTTCCCATTATCGTCTTTCTACATAAGAATTAAATGTTATATATGAAAGAGGCAAAGTATGCAATATACAGCACTAATTTATATTTTCAGGAAGTGAACTTCAGTTGCTCATCCTCTGATGAACTCATCACAGCCTTCCAGGATCTGCGGGGGCTGCAGGGAACCTCGGGAAGGGCTCTGCATCAGGAGCTTCAGGGCCAGGGCAAGGAGTTCACACTGAAGGAGGGGAAATTCAGGTCAGATATGGGGAAGGAATTGTTCCCTGGGAGGGTGGGCAGCCCCTGGCACAGGGTGCCCAGAGAAGCTGTGGCTGCCCCTGGATCCCTGGCAGTGTCCAAGGCCAGGTAGGACATTGGGGCTTGGAGCAGCCTGGGACAGTGCCCATGGCAGGGGGTGGCACTGGATGGGCTTTAAGGTCCCAACCCAAACCATTGTGATTCTCTGGTTTTATGATTCTATGAGAGTACTCTTTTTTGGGGTCCTGAGGACCCATTATTCATGTGGGACGCTTTACAAAATAATTAAAATCATAGGGAAGTGTATCTCTTGTGCTGTTGGGGGTTGGGTTTCTTTGTTTTTTTACTTAGAGAATTTTTTTCCCATAAGTTGCTAGTAAATTTTAACTGCTGGGTACTTATGGGTACTTAAGAAAAAACAAAAGAAGTGGCTGAAGTCAGGAGAGGAGTGTGGCATTGGGCTACACTTCTTTTGTCTCTGGGAGTTTCTCTCGGAGGGGGAAGACACCGCGAGTTTTGCGGGGGACAGGTAAAAAGGATGGGGCTGGGGGCAGCTGCTCTCTTGTTCTTGGCATCAGAAGGAGCATGGTCAAGCTGTTGCTTACTGCAGGGAGGATTCACTGTCACCACTGGAGCCCAGTCCTAGGGACCATCTGCCCGTGTGCCCAGGAATCCTGAGCTCGCTTTCTTTTCGCTGCCCTGCTGGGAGCTGGGCCGCCGCTGTCCTGCCCCCGCCGCTCTTCAGCGCTGCTCTGGATCTTTCTGCGCTGTAGCCCCGCACCCCCGGCCCTGCCGGGACGTCCTGCAGTTCCAGCTACCACCGCAGAGCTTCTGGTACATCTCATCCACCAGCTCGGGATTTCTCTCCTTCCTGCTGTTCCTGCTTGGTGCTCCTCAGAGGCCTGCAGAGGCCCCGGGATCAGGCTGCCCCGGGGTTTGTGGAGCAAAGCCTCTCCTCCATCCCCTCCCATCTCGGCCGAGAAGGCTGGCACGAGGTTCCTAGTTCTGTTTTTGTTGTTAATGCCATAGTTATTGTTGTTTGTTTGCCTTGTTATACATACTAGTAAAGAACTGTTATTCCTATGCTCATATCTTTGCCTGAGATCCCCTTAATTTCAAAATTATGATAATTCGGAGGGAGGGGGTTTGCATTCTCCATTCCAAGGGAGGTTCCTGCCCTCCTTAGCAGACACCTGTCTTTCCAAACCAAGACATGTGATTACCCTCAGTCTCTTTTGAAATTCAGTATAGAAAATCCAAGCAGCACAGGGAGGAAATGTCCAGTCAGGATATTCCCAGTTCCTGAAACTCCTGGTCACCTTCTGTAGTGACCGAGCCAAGGCTGTGTCACAGCCCCCAGCAGCTCAACAGGGCCTTGCTGTCTGCTCCACTGCTCTTTGTTCCATGAACAATAGTTAAACACGAGTATTTTACCTTCTCAACGCTTGTCATTATCCAGACACTGTAACAGGAAATTTGCATTCCTGAATAGGCACAGCTGGAAGTAATTTAAGAAAGATCCTTCAAAAGAAGGGAAGAGAATTTAGGAAGCATATGGAGTCACAGGTTTACATGATAATCAACAAAAGCAGCTCTTGTTCCTCCTTTTTGCAGGGAGACACTTCACACTCCAAGCAGAGGGAAGATCCCACAGTCTCTCTGCAGGATGCTTTCTTTCACAAATTATCTGCTTTAACTCTGAAATGCAAAGAAGTCTATGAAAAGAAAGTCAGATAAAACTGGGATAGGGACCCAGTTAAAATTCACATATCCCATATGCTAGTGAGAGTGATGGGCTGTTTCCCTTAAAGCTTATTCCTCACAGTCCTTTAATTTCTGAAAATTAAGTCTGTTTGGAAGTAGCTCTGAAGTCAAGAACAAGCAGAGTAGAAAGGACCCTGAATTAAACCATGAACTAGGATATTAGAAAATGCCAAAAGAGGCCAAACAGTGGTGAGAAAATTCATGTAACTGTGCATGGAACAGAGACATGCAGAACTAATTTCTGGTATTTTCTCTATGTCTTCTTGATACCCAGGAATGAATTTGAAACCTAGTCAGCTAGTCTTCAAACCAAACCCTTTTTAGAATCGTTCCATTGAGAAACTGTATCTGAACAAGACCTGAGCACTGTTTGCAAAATGTGGCTTTTGTGTTCAGACGGGACAAGAACCTGCCATGCTGAGCTCTGCCCTTGCTCAGGAGTTAATTAAAGCCAGCGCTGCTGGTGTCACCCAGCCTGGCTGCTGCAGTCCCCTCCCCAAATCTGAGGACACCACACACACACATCCCATAGAGCTGCTCACAAGGATGTTGAAGTGCTAGTCCATTTGGCTGCCAGAAATAAGATAATTGCCATTCAAGGACATTTTCACAGAAACTAAGCATCTGTCAAGCAGGACCTGAGCGAATTGAATGTAGAAACTGTGAATGAGTCAGCAAGACAAAGAGCTTTAATATCCTGGCATTGTACTTTTTATCCCACACAATTCAGGTGGGCTCGTGCCTCTGATTATGTAAAAATGACAGTGTTTGTATATTTATTATCTATTGCAACAAATCTGTTTCTGTGTTAAACTTTAAAACGAACAATGGACACTCCTGTAAGTAAGCAGTTCTCACCTCTGTGAGAATTTCCCAACCCAAGTCTGAGCAGTTAGATTGAGTTCAATAGTATTGCACAAAATATCAGAAAAAGAGTCCAAACATGGAATTATTCACTTATTCACTTGAATAAGGAAAGTATGAACCTGTTTGACTGATCATTTCCAGCTGTAAACCTAAGTATCAGAAAAAATCTTACATTCCTGTTCTTCAGTGCTCCACTGTTGTGAATTTTCAAGTGATACTCTATTTTAAACAAGAAATTCAACAAAAGGGATTCAAAATGTATCCCTTATCAAACTGTGCTGTACAGAGGTAGAAGGATGATCTGTGTCCTACAGCTGAGAGCTCTCAGGAGCTCTGGTTAAACTCTCTGAAGGATGAGTGCCTGCAGAAATGTTCCCTATATTGCACAGACATTTTAAACACTACAGAAACAAGGTCCCAGCCATGGATCCCTGACATGCCTCAGGAGATCACAGGGTTGGATGTAGGACTTACCTTCACCCACTGGAAACTTGCTGCCAGTTGATGTAGCATATTCCACACATCTGAAATACCACTTCAGGAGCTGTGACACCTGTCAGCCCTCTGCTGCCACTCAGCCACTACTTCAGTTCTGGCTGCAAAGAAGGAAAAAGGCCATTTGAAATCCAAACTAGTGTTCGGACCACAACAAAAGGAAACTGAAGTCTGGCCTATAAACTACCACAGCTGCCTAAAGAGAGTCTAAAGACAAGCAATTAAATACTATTTATAATTAATAAATAGTCTTTACCTAGAATCACAGAAGACCAGGTTTGGAAATGACCTTAAAGATAACCCAGTGCCATCCCTGCCATGGGCAGGGACACCTGCCACTATCCCAGCCCTGTCCAACCTGGAACATTTAACAGACTCACTTTTGCTATGGTGTTCCCATAACTAAAATGCTTGAGGCCATATCAAAATTCTTTCACATCTCTTTTGTGTTATCTATGGAAAAAATCTGTTCTGGAAATGTTATCCAAGACAAGACACACTGTAGTGAAAAAAGGAACAGCTGCAGATGCCACTAACCAGCAAGATGTGCTTTGAACATTTTTAAGTGCTCTAAAGGGATATTAGAAAATTAGTGGGTTTGTCATTATGATGGAAAAGGGAGAAGATGATTTTAGGAAGTAGAACTGCCATTACAGTAGTGAAAAAATATGTAAGATTTTTTACATCTGAAGCAAAAAACCCGCAAACAAGTACGAGGTGCCTCTGCCTGTAAGAAGTCAGCTGTTTCAGTGGTTACAGTTCTTTCATAAATGGGGCAGGAAGTTGAGTCAGTCTGGACAAAGGGAGCAGAAACAAAAAGAAACCTGCTGAATCATTTCTCATGACAAGTCTTGAATTTAAATTAGTAAATTAAGGATGGTCACAATTTCACAGAGCAGTCATCCTCACTCCTCATCATTTCACACCTCATCATCCCAGGTGTTTCTGACAATGTCCCCACAGAAATGAAATATAGATAAAATATAATTAATGTGACTGACTACAAAGGAAATACTCAGTGTGATCTGTTGTTACCTACTGGTGCAGACACTGCATTTCTGAGGTTTGAGACCTTGATGGACACTTAAACAGCCCTAACTGAATTCTAGGACTAAGATCCATTCCAGCCAAGGAAGTCAGGCTAGATTCCCCAGTACCTCCAAATTTATTAACTGAAAATTTCTAGACTTAATTATTAAAAAATAGCTTTTGTAATTTGAGCTGATAGATCCAAGTCAGTAATTTTCTGTAGTGTTTAATTGTTAAAGATACCTTATCTGTATCAATCCTTCATTTTATACCCACTTTTCACCCACATTAAACCAATTAAGTTACAATAGCAAAAAACCCAGTTCAGTAGCAGAGGCTGCATTTCAGAGTTCCCAGCACAAGTGTTGAAAAAGAAACAGGCATTGACTGACTATTTTATATTCAATATTGCACAAACATATTACACTCCTGCTCCATCGAAGGAAGAAATAAAGTCATGTGGGTTCTGTGCCCCCCACAACTGCAAATACATTGAGTCCCTTTAAAAAATTTGGGATACAGTCCCATAAAAACAGATTCCTAGACAGTGGATTTTGCTAAGGTTAAGCTCTGTGGAGTGATGATTTGTCTGATGACTGAGCCACTAATATAAAAGCACTTGGTTTGTAAAAGCACTTCACATTCATGCTATGAAGTACCTATGGCACTTTGAAATATATTCATTTTGCAAGCAATTTTTTTCATAAAGGACACTTTTGAACTAATTTATATGAATGACTGAAGCTGACTAAACTCTCTCATTTGATAATTTGGTCAATATCTTTACATAAAACAACATTTTTATTAATGACTTTACAGCTCAAGATTCCTTTTTGCCTGAGACATTTGAATTGGTTGGATACAGACTTCTCAAAACATCCTCTTAAATATCCCTACCATCCAATTTTTTAAGCTCTTCTTTTGCTTTTAAAAGCCTCAGATATTTGATAATAGACACTGCCAGTCCCCACCTGACGTGCAGCTCCATCAACTTCTCCCTGTGCATCCATCTGGCCACCAGCAAAGGGACCAATGATGGAACCACAGAGTGGGCTGGAAGCATGTTAAAGAATAATAGATAATATATAATAAATAATCATTTTGCTGCCAATTACAGCCTCTATTCCTCAGTCACACTGCATTTCAACAAATATCGGGTTACAAACTGATTTTTTTTGTAGCATTAACCATTATTAGAAGTAAATAAATCTTCATGTTAACATTAAGCAAGGAGAAACTCCTCCAGAAGTCAGTTTCCATTAAAAACAGGATTTGAGATTATTTCCATCCTTGTGACTGTAGACAGAACAGTTTAGCTGAGTAATTGATAGTTAGGTGTCAGATACCTATTTACTTCCTATTACCATTTCATTTATCAGATGCCTGTTATTTACTGTATAAAACATTTTTATTTTCCTATTTTCTCTGCAGCTGAAAATGCCTTCAGTAGTTCTAATAATTTTATAATTCTTACAGAAGGGTGAAAAGCCAAACCCCTCCCAACTGCTGTATTTACAGAAGGTTGTTTCGAAGCCCAATTACAATTACAGGAAAACTTAAAAAAAAAAAACAAAAAAAACCCATTAAACAGTTCCAATGCTCCAAACAGATTTGCCACAGTGGCTCTTTAAACCACACGGCCTAACAAGACTTTTGGGGGCAAAAGAAGCCGTGGCTTCAGAGCTGGTTTATGCAAAGTGACAAGTGGAGCAGTTTGGAAATGTGTCCGGGGAGAGGGGAAGGAGCCCCCGGCCCATTGTCACTATGGTAATTATTGCACAATGCCTGATGTGAAACGGACCGAGGCAGCAGCTGAATCCGGCATTGTCCTCGCACGATAAAAAGATTTGGGAGTCTGAAAAGCAGAGGAACGGAATCTCACAGCTTCTTAGAGTCCCCTCTGAAAGGGCCATTGTAACATCATCATAAATCCTGGGCTCCCCAGGCACTTGACAACTAAAGCAGTGGACAATAGAATTCTTGTGTTGGACAAAACACTCCTTGTCTGCCAAGGGGCTTATCTGCTTCATTTACAAATGTCTTTCATTGTACCCAAATAATTCCCTATTAGAAAAACGATTAGGAACAGCACTAAATAAATATTCACAGCTTTGTGGGCTGTTTGGCAAAGTGAATAAACCAATACAATCGAGGTGCACGCAAAATATGAGTTTTACACAGAGGAAACCCAAAACAACTCCAAACTTCTTTTTATTTTCCTTTCCCCTTTTTCCTGATGCACTGAACACGTATTTGTCCCTCAAAAAAACACCCAAGTACATTACTCCAATCAAAAGAGATGAAAAATATTAGAAATCCACAAAGATCTCAAATTGGAGAAAAATTGTTTCCACTGTGCCCCTAAAATTAAATATTCCAGAAGAGCAGTTTCACAAATAAACTTGGGAGCATACCTGAGAGTTTAATGAAATAAATTGCTCACAGTCATAAAAGGATTTAAACTGTGGATTTCTAACTACATATGTTTAGATCCCACTTACTGAGAGATCCAAAAGCATCAGGGATGAATTTCTGAAACAAAACAGTCCCAGATTTTGGCAACTCTTTTCAAGCTCAATGAAAATTCTGGTAAATATCACAGAAATTACTAAAAGAGACTAAAATATTCCATATATACAATGTTTCAAAAAGCATTTCTTTTATATAGAACTCCATTGCCTCAGGTTCCCACATAAATGGTTATTTGATTACACTTTACTGGAGAAGTGCCTATGGAAACACAACTGACCCCACACAATGATTAAAGAAAAACCCTAATAATCTAAATTATTGCTCAAGCAAAGAGGGCTGATCATATTCAAAGTGCCAGAGATGTCTGTATAGCTGAATTAAAACCTGGAGAAGTCAAAACTTCTTGACTAAATTATTGATCATAAACTACTTATTCAAATTCAGTACAGGAACAAGGTTTTCACACAGCCCAGGCCAATGGACTGAGTGGCTGAATGGCTTTTTTCCCCCCCGTGATTAAAAAAATGCAGGTATTCATAACCTGCATACTAAACAGATTACTCATATTAAATATTCAGAATGCATGCAATAACAACAATAATGGTAAGATAAAAAAATTAAAGGAAGCTAACTTAATTTAAAATAAAAATGATGCAGGTTTGAGCTTACAATCACAAAGGTTTAGGAATATGTGAGCTTTCCATGGTTCTATCATGAATTTGCAGTTTGGCCCTGCCACACATCATTTAACCTTGGAGCCACTGCTGAAAGCGAGCAAAGGCACACTATAAAAATTTCACCTCTGAAAATGCACTAATCCATATAAAACTCAGAGGAAAGAGGCTGGAACTCAGAGCTCCCACACACCAGCTGAGGATCTCTGCTGTTTGGGTGCAGAGCTTCCCCATTTCTTCTCTCACTTCTCTCCTCACTGAATAATTAACTGTTCCAAGATGTAGGTATAAGTTCTTTCTTAAGATAAAGTTTAAACTTGACTTCCCTGATGCCATTTTTGGTGCTTGCTGTTCTGTGCTATGCACTGCCCAAACTTCCTTTTCTCCCGAAGCTGGATCATCTGTATAATTTGCGTGAAGTTATTCTGATCATTTCTGCAATTTGCATTTCAGGAGCACAGCTTCAACAAAATCTGTTTCCTGCCAGCTCTTGGAGTTTTATTCTAGTCTCTACTATACGCCACAGCACAACACCATATTTTTATATAGAGTAATCTCTGTTTAGGTATAAAAACAAATGGATCTGCAATGGGGTTTAAATCTCAGTGTACAACAGGGATTATTTAACCCTTCTGTAGAACATGGATCTGGGGGCCTTGACCAGGATGAGTGTCCTTGGCTGTGTGAAAATTGCTCCTGCTAGCCATTATCTTAGCAACAAAATAAGCTGATGCTTGGAATCACCTTGCAGGAGAATCTGTCTTTTCCCTCTTATTCCAGGGAGCTGAGCCAAGCCATGGGAATCCCACAGTCAGCAACCAACAGAGCAGCCCAGGACAGCCCAGCCATAATTCAGGTGGGAAGGGGCTCTGGAGGTCACCTAATTCAACTGCACTGCTGAAGGCAGCTCCAGATTCAAAGTTCATTTAGGTTATCAAGGCTGTCACTTAATTAATGTCCACAGCTGACACCAGCAGCATGACCAAGGTCTCTGTGTGGACATGGACACGTTAGGATTTCCCATCTTGTGCTGAAAGATGGTCAGGTGCAAAGGGATGGAACAAAGCAAAGGGCAAGAACTGCATCAGAAGGGATAAAAGGGCAATTTGGATCATCTGCCTTCTCCACACACACCCAGTGACAGGGTCTGTTGGCAGGCCAGGATCAATAACTCCGATTTCATAGCAGGGGTGTTTTCCCTGCCCTGTGTTCACTCCTGAGCACCTGGAGTCCTGCAGCATGCAGGGGTGTGCTCATGCTGAGCAGCAGGGACAGGAGCACACACTGACCCATCACTGCCCTGCACCACCACAACACTGCAGCACCTGAGATCAGCTCTGCTGCCTTCTGCTTCCAAGGCAGGGAAGTGTTAATGCCTGTGTCCACAGACAGCATTCAGTCCTGGAGAAGCAGCTCTCAACTCAAGAAGCCTGACATAAAATGAGGCTAGAAAACAGAATTTGACTCAAAAAGTTGTACAGTCCTGTATCTTTATCCAGAAGGAAAGGACCTCTCACATTGCCTTGTGCAGGACACATGAGAGAAGGACAAAATACAAGAGCTGCAGAGAAGGTTTCACACAAGGTTCTGTTCTAAGCATGTTAACAGCCTGTTTCTCTTTCTTATGAACTATTCTGACTTTATGCTCTGCCCAAATATTTCCTCTGGTGTTCCCATCCCTTGTCCATCCACAGTGCTGAATGCAGTGGCACAGGCAGGGAGCTGGGGAGAGCAGAGCAGCTCTGCCAAACCCTGGGCTCCAAACCCCATCCACCACCCCAACACCCAGCTGGGAGAGCACACACCAGGGCAGAAAGGAAACTCAGGAGCAGAATAGCTGTGTGCTGTCATGAGAGACAAAACCACATCTCAGTGCTTTTGCAGAATGTTAACAGTCTGCATAAAGCCCAGTCTCACCTGTCTGAGGCCAAATTACCCAGCAGGACAGAAAAGGTTCATGTGGGCTCACAAGGAAAAAATTAACCTCCCTCCAAAAGCCCTCTGCAAGTCACTTGAGTGCCCAGTCCTGTGCTCCCCAGTACAATATGACTCTATCAGCTATTTCTTGCTTTTGGGTCACAAGGCCTGGAGGCAGACGATGGGCCCTGCAGGATGAAGTCTGTATTAATCATCCTCATGCTGCTGCAGCCCCGTCCTACCCAGGTACCAGGAATACAAGTGGATTGGGAGGCCTGCAGGCAGGTGTGTTCTGTCATTTTAAATATCATAAATCAAGCCCTTTGTTTCCATGTTTCCAACTTGCCTGAGTTTTCTCTAAAATCTAAATTTGGAAGCATTTTGGATCCGCGGCAAGCAGCTACAGACTTTTTGTGTGCGTACACACTTACATACATGTATATGCATGTAAAAATATATTAATTAAAAGTTATACAAATTTTCATGCTTAATAAATATTTCTATGCACCATACTGTATATAATTCAAAGTGCCTACAAAGCACTTCATTTGTACTCTAAAACTTGACTTTTTATTTTTTTCTATCTAGTAGATTATCTTAAACCTTTATTCTTGAGCCGCTACCAATAAAAGGCTTGTATATATTCTCTTGGAAAAGCAAATTCTACATGCAGAGCATACCAAATCAGTTCCTGCCAGTGCAGGAGGCACACAGAACTGCTCTGAAGCCTTCTGAGTCACGCTGAAGCTCAGCTTCCACCGGCAGCAGATGTCAGACACCACGGACTGGGAGCTTGTCAGCACTGAAAGATTTTTATGGCAAATTTGCCCTACAGTTTTGGGGGTTTTTTTCTGGTTTGCTTCCTCCCCTTGCCATTTTTCTATTCTTTGGTGCTTTTCTTCCACTAAACATGAATGGCCAGATCCTTCCTCTAGAGCAAAGCCACAGCAGAGGCTGTCTTCACTAGCATTTGGTGCTCTATTTATATTATCCTTCAGGAGGCTGTTCTCTATTTCTTTCCTCTGGCTTTCTTCTGCTGTCTTTTATCAATCCCTTCTAGTGACCTGAAAAGAAAGCCTAAAAATTGAGAGCCACTGAAGTATATGCTGAATGCCCCCATTAGTCAAGCTGTAGGGGACACTCAGCACAGAAAATAAATTCAACTAACCTTTGGAAAAATCTTTATATAAATGTTCTACAAAATCATCCTGCTGGTTCCAGGTCCACTAGAGACACCCAAGGAAGAATAATTCTGGGACATCAGAGATACCATAAAAGGAAGTAGCTCAGAATCTGTCCTAGAGACTCAAGAGAGACAGAATTCTTTGGTCTCAGGGACATTTTTTTTTCTACCTTCTTCGTTTTATTAATAAATAAAGAAAAGAGGAGTCGTTCAAAGCCACCACAGAGATCTGATGTTTCTGAATTTCTGTGAGCCTCATTCAACTCACTGAATATCTCTGTCAGCCCAGGAAGATTCATGATTCATTCTGGGGAGCCTATTGCAACCCTGCAATGACTCTTCAAACGTTTGTAAGGCTTTTAAAAAAGTTTCATTCAGTCTTATTTGTGGACCGAATATATCCCTTTGCCTATTCCTATTCCATTCTCCTCCCAGACTCCCAGAGGTCACGGCTTGTCTAGATCTAGGGAGGGTGGCAGGAAAGGAAAATGGATTGTAAATTCACTTTAGGTCACCCAGAAGCCATTCTGTCTCTGTCCTTCCTCACTAGCTTTTCCTCATTTCCTTTTGTGTTTCCTCAAAGAACATTACACACTTGGCTTCTCAATCAAGAACAAGGCAATGTCAAGCACATTAATTTGTCCATGAAGCAGTCTTTAAATGTTGACAAAAGAAAGCCCAAAGAAATGCAGACAGACAAGATAAACATTACTGTTTCAAAGCAAAAAAAACAACCCCAAATCCTCTTTAACTGGTAATCTCAGTTTTCAGGGCTGAACAATACTCAGCAACTGATATTTTGATACTGTCAAAATATATTTGTGTATATATACTATATACACACATATATATATATTTATATATTTATGCATATTATATATATGTATATTATATATATGTATATGTATATAATTTTTAAGAAATGACCATTAAAAACAGAGCTAAATATCAGTCAGTAAGAACTTGAGAGATGAAGAAGGACTAAGAACATTTCTTGATGCCTGCTCTGCAGTTTCTACTCACAACTAATAGAGTTTTGCAGAACTTCAGCAATACTTATAGCAAGAACTACATGATTTTCCATCACCTATCATTTCAGGATATCACTTCAGAAATTACAATACACTTATATTTTTTATGGAGTTACTTTGGCCTTCCTGTCTATTGTTGGAGCTGTAACTTGAGCACATATCTGTATTTCAGCTGCAGCAGGTAATGAAATGTTCGTAACGCTGAGGTTCACAGCCAGAATGAACCAGAATGTTTGACAATATTAATATTTAACATTTGTCTGCTCTTCATTATGTTGCCCAATTAACACCACGGCTTTAATTTTCTGTGGTGTAATTATTACAAGCTACAAGCAAGTGCATTAGGAGGTTTCTTTCAAACAATGGTTGTGAAGTAGAAATACACAGAACCAAACAATAACAGAGCAAGCCCTCTGCATATTCCAGTGAAACTTCACAATTAGAGAAGAATTCCTGCTGGTATCTGTCAGTGGTATTGCTTGGTGGAGATAGTCCTAGGTGCTGTAGGCAGTTCTTTAAATAACAATAAATGAGCTCCAAGGTACCACTGGTAATCATGTGGTAAACTCATATTCAACCAACAAGAGGATGTACTTAGGAAAATAAAAGGATCATATTTAAAAAAACCCAAAACAAACAAACAAAAAACCCCACCCCACAAAACAACACTAACAAAGCAACAAACCCTCACTGGTCAAAAGCTGAGAACCTGTCTCCACTATTTCACCAGATTTCAGAAGCACAGCTACTCTCTAAGTTTCAGTGGCTTTTTTTTGTACTGAGCAAGGAGTGCCCAGTGTTAACACCCCTAGAGAAAACGGAAGACTGCATGGAAATAACCTCACTGGGAGCTAGGAAAGGGGCTCAGCCTGGAGAAAAGGAGGCTCAGGGGGGACCTTGTGGCTCTGCACAACTCCCTGACAGGAGGGGACAGCCGGTGGGGTCGGGCTGTGCTCCCAGAGAACAGGGACAGGAGGAGAGGGAATGGCTTCAGCCTGGGCCAGGGGAGGCTCAGGTTGGAATCAGGAGGAATTTCTGCATGGAAAGGGTGCTCAAGCACTGAAACTGCCCAGGGAGGTTTGGAGTGCCCATCCCCAGAGGTGTCCAAGGAAGGCCTGGAGGTGGCCCTGAGTGCTCTGGGCTGGGGACAAGGTGGGCATCAAGCACAGCTGGGACTCCATGGGCTGGGAGGCTTTTCCAGCATTAAAGATTTTATGATTCCATGATTCTAATTACTAATAAAAATCAAAGATAACTTTATAATAATGAAAGGAGTCACTTTACCAGCTCTGCAGAAATCAGGCTCTCCCCAAAAGCACAGAACAGCCTGTTTGCCAAAAGCTTATCTAAAAAAGATAAGTGCAATAATTTTCATAAAGCAGTAACATTTTTCCATTTCAGCTGAATTGGACAGGAGTGGAAGAATATTCCAGGCCATAACTGAAGCCTTCTGGGTGGCCTTGGGCAGCTTGGCTGGGAGTATCTACACGGTGCATTGCTGGCAGATGTGAGCTCCTCCTGCCCAAGCTGCAGGCTGAGCTGAAGCTGAATAAATGTGGTTAGCACAGCACAGCGTGCCCAGCCCGCCAGGCCCTAGCTGAGCCGAGACAGAGGGCTGGTGATGAGAGCTGCTCATTCAGCCCTGGCACCGGGATAAACACGGTGGTGGGCTTGGGCTGGGCCGAGGTGCCACCTGCCAACAGCAGGCTTTGTCAACACAGCCTCTGCTCCTCAGCTGCAGGAGCTGGAGACAGCAATTAACGCCTGGATCTGGGAACAGCCCGGGAGGGTAATTTACTCTCACAACCAACGCTGAGATGCTCTGAACCCAGAATGAGATGGCCATATAATTATTTCTTCAGAGAGCCAACCTTTTTCCATATGTGTGCTGTGGAACAGAGCCAAACTGAGGCTGTCTGCACACTTAATGTTCAATTTGGTGAGCTCTCCACTTGGACAATATAAACTTACATTCGTGTCTGTGCTATCAGCTTTGAGTTTGTGAGACTTATGAGTACTTGACAACTCAACATGGCTAAACAAACCTGTTATTTGGTTTTCAGATAGTGTCAACCTGAGTTATAGGGAAACAAGCCCCCTAACGAGTTTACCTGAGAGTGGACAACTCAGCTTCAACACCTCGCTGGTTCTCCAGTCACAGAATTGACAATTACACTGCAGCCCTTCATAACAGACAGCATTCTGCATGCTAAATTATGGCTGAACACGTAACAAAGTTCATTTGAGAGGTTTCAAACAGCAAAAGTAAGCTTCCCCATTCCCCTTCAAAAAAAGAAATCTAATTATTCATTCAGTCAATCTCATGCAAGATGTTGTTTTTACATTATTGTTTTCTTATTACTGTAACTGCAGTGTCCAGAGAAAAAGAGAGCATGAGGAATAAACCACAGAAACTCCACTAATTGTTGGATTTTTCCTTTTATAGTTTGCATTTTATTCAAATCCTGGGTTTATGATTTTATTTTTCAGGGCACAGAAACTGCCCCAACCGCACTGGAGAAAACAAAACTCACCAGTCCCGCACATCAAGACAGAATAATTTTACGAACAGTTACATAAATTACCTTCCAAAATACTTTGTGAAGAAATATCTTGTGGTATTGAGAAACATCCACTGCTGTAACTCAAAAGGTCAAGATTTCAGGGTTTAAAGCACTGCACATCCACAGATACGGTACAATGGACTGAGACAAAAATGACCAGAAGTCACAACTTGCAGAGCAAGATTTGGTGTTTCATCAGAGTAAGAGATCTGGATGAGTAGCCAAGGCACAGTCACACGCTCCTCTTCCTTCTGTATGTGTTAATCCCCAATTTCACCCAGCTGGCCTGGGGCAGCCTCTGAGACACATAAACCTGCAGAACTGGACTTATGGACACAGATGTCCCCAAGTGCCTTAGGAACAGGGAGGAAAAATGCACATTATCAGGAAGATGAAGCAGGGGCAGTTGGAAGTTGAGCTGGTTTTTATCTTTGTGTTTGCTTTGTGCCTTGGAGATTTCCAGGACTGGAGTTACCTCAGTACAGCACAGGAATATTTCAGTTAATTAAAAATAATAATTGGAGAAAAGGACATTTACAGGGAAGAAGAAAACTGATCCAAGGCATCAAAGATTTTTTTGAGCACAAATTCTATTGGAAGTCTAATGGTTTTGTACAATTAAATCACTTTGACTTGGAAAAAACTTGAGACCCTGTACATTTGAAGATCTTCCCCCATATCAGCAAACTCAAACCCTTTAGTTAAGTAGTAATAAATCCGCATCTGCAGTGATACTTAAGTGCAAGTATTCAGCACCATTCAGCAAATGTCATTTATTTTAATTGTCAAAACCAGAGCCAGCAATGGGTTTATGGTCTGCAGAGAAAACTTTGTCAGCTACTCAAGCTCCTGTATGTACAGAGCTGCCTGAAGATCCTTTGGGACATCCCCAGCTCGGAGCCACCACATCTCACCCTCCCTGGATTTCCCCATCTGCCACTTTCAGGAACAACCTGTGGGCTCACCCATGGCACAGTGGGGGCTGTACAGGACCCCGGGCACTCCAAACTCAGCTCTTAGCAGAACAGAGCAACTCGGCAAGCAGAAAGACAAGTTTAGCTGTCTTGAGAAATAAAAAAAATTTAAAACCCCAAAAAAAAAAGGATCCTTCAGAATGAAGCCAGCAATCTTGGAAGAGCCAGCAGGCTCCCATGTCAGCCATATGCCTTCATATGTCTGTTCTGGGGGAGTGTTACAGCTCCTGCTGTTCCATTCTTCACTTTTTAAAGGAAATGTTACAAGGCCACAAGGACTCACAAACATTTGTTGACATTTCTTCTGGGTCAGCCTTAGGAGGCCTGCAAGAATTTAAACATATGGCAGTATTTAGCTGCGTGAGGGAATGGGTTGTTTCAGAGAAAAGCGGTATTTAGTTGCAAAACAGTTTAATCCACCATAAAGGTTTCAAATATTTTGGCCCAAATCCAAACTTTTTCCCATTATAGTTTTCACATTATATTTTTAAAGCAACAGCAGCTTACCCGCTGAACTGGTATTGAGAAATACTGAGATACTTCACAATGTTTTCTACTGCCCTCCACAGAAATAATATCTTGATCTGGGGATGCAGATCAAACAGATTTGATATGTTCTTAGATTTAAAGAGGGGGAGAAAAGAAGAGATAATTTGAGCACTGAAATGAAGGTTATTGCCCACACTTAAAGGACATGGAACCTTTGCATTTTGAACCACATGATGAAATTAATTGGGTTTTCAGCAAGTGTCAGTGGCAGTACGTATGCATTTGCAAAGCAGAAAAATGGGATTTGCAAGGCTTTGTCTTGTTCTTCAGCTCCCTTTGCTCTCAGTCAGCTGCTAACAAAGGCACACTGGCTCCCTGGCTGACACTCGTTAGGTCTTGCTGGTAAAAGAAATACATTGCACATCAGAAGCCGAGCTGAGGTTTGTCTCAAATAATGTAAAAAGGGCAGCACAATATTAAACTTCCTCAAAACCACACTGGGAGCACACCTGACCCAGCAGCAGGGCAGGGAAGGACCAAGGCAAGGTGCAGCCTCTTTTTCCTTCACTGCTGGTTTACTCCAACACAAAGCTGAAGGAGGGCAGGTTTAGGCAGATATGAGAGAAAAATTCTTCCTTCCTCCCTGGGAGGGTGGGCAGGNGGGCAGGGAAGGACCAAGGCAAGGTGCAGCCTCTTTTTCCTTCACTGCTGGTTTACTCCAACACAAAGCTGAAGGAGGGCAGGTTTAGAGCAGATATGAGAGAAAAATTCTTCCTTCCTCCCTGGGAGGGTGGGCAGGCCCTGGCACAGGGGGCCCAGAGAAGCTGTGGCTGCCCCTGGATCCCTGGCAGTGTCCAAGGGCAGGTTGGACACTGGGGCTTGGAGCAGCCTGGGGCAGTGGAAGGTGCCCCTGCCCATGGCAGGGGTGGCACTGGGTGATTTTTACGGTCCAAAAACCATTTCCAAACCATTCCGGGATTCTGTGATTGCAGCTCACAACCAAAAGAGCTTCTGCCACTCTTCTCTTCCACAATCTGCTCTGTTAATTTTATAGCACAATATCTAAAATGAGGACTTTAAGCAGCTGAAATGGAAGATCTAACACAGAAAACAAGGTTGCAAGAGCCACTGTCTGTTCATATTTTTCCCCAAAAATTATAGAGCAGACATGGTTTTTAAAATGAAGAGCAGATCCAGAAATTATGCTCTTCCTAAAATGTCACATTAATTAACATGTACTCTAACACATGAACTAACATGAACAGAGGGGACAAACCTCTCTGGTTTTGAACAACAGTTTGGAGCCTCAGAAAAAATCCAAGATTACTTTGCAGAAAACGTTTGTAAGGAATTAATATATAAATGACTGAGATCGATACAGAAATTTTATAGGAATTGTGAGAGAAAAGCAAAAATGTCTAATTTTGACAAATAAATTGCACAAATAATTTGAACCTCTGGATAAGAAAGTTCAAAAAGAGAGAGGCAGCACTTCCTTGGGGGCTCATCAGCTGGCAGCAGGAAGGCTTTCACTGCATCACCTGTCCTGTCAACCAGATGAAGGAAAGTTCCTTACAGGTCTTATTTTAATTCAATTATAGGCTGGAAAATCATCAAACACACTGAAATTTAAAATTAGTCAGAGGACAAACTTCTGTCATTACAAATTTGTGTGGACATAGTAGTGAAGTGAATAAAACTTCAAGGTCAAGTTATTTATCCAACTTCCATAGTCTCAACCAAACTATCACCCAAATTTGGTTAGAGGAGTCACTGTCCAAAATGCTGCAGACTGTGCAGCCCTTAAGAAACAGAGCATGTCCCATCTTCTAAAGCTTTGCAAAAAAAAAGCTTTGCTAAAATTAAGTTGACATTTCCTGAAAGTTACCCGCTTACATTTAACCTTTATCCAAAATTACCTTTTATTCTAAACTCTTCAATAATAAAATGCATGAGGCATTAAGGGAAGGTAAAAGCTGAATTTCAGAATCCAGTTATCAGCAGTGATCACAACCAGGAAAATGAAGGTTACTCTGAGAAAGTTCCAATAACTCCAGAGGAAACAAAACCACAAACCCTGTGATTTTTAGTCACCATGTAAGAAATATTAAAACTTAGGAGAATTTGTACTTAAAAGCTGAATTGGACAATGATGAAAGGTCCTTACTACAGAAGATATTGAAGTGTATGAAGGATCTGATGACCTCGACAGAAACAACTGGACAGTATTAATTAAATGCTCATGTGATTAACTAAATAAAAAATTAGAATGTGAAAACAAACAGTCTAAGGCTGCAGTGCTTAACCTTGCAGCTGAATTCCAAGCTTAAGAATTTGTGAGCCAGGTAGATGAAAAGATGTATCAGCAGCACAGGAAAAATAACAAAACAATGAATAAAAGGCACTGTACAACTCATTGGGACGTCAGGGAGAAAATGGCATCAGAGACCTGAAAGCATCAGCTTGCAACAATAAATAAAAGGTTAAAATAAGAGTTATCTGATGCCTTCAATGGCAAGGCTGGAGAGCTTTAATCAAAGGCTGGGAATTTTGATGAATTTTTTATAATGATTTTTTTCTACAAGCACTTGCTGTTAAATCCACATTTTCTCAACTTCATGATAGAAGGCAAGACCCACAGGTCCGTTTTCATCTTTGGGTGAGGGAAACAATGGAAGTATTTTAAGTGCCCCTGTGTGATGAAAAAAAGGCTTGTTAGATTCTTGAGTCCATTGACATTTTTTAAGTAGGGAAAAATAAAGATGTATTCAGTTCTGTATCTGCAGACAACACAAACATAAAAATAACTGAGAGCATGGAACAGCGAGCCTGGGTGGGGGATCCTATAGGACTGGCAGTTTCTGGGTGGATGCTGAGGGTTTTCTCACAGTGATGAACATGGTGGTGGCACTGGTTGAGCTTGATGATTTTAAAAGACTTCTCCAAACTTACTGGGTTTGTGATTTTATGACTAAAAGCAGAACAGTGAATTTCACTGTTCTGCCTTACAGAGATGAGCAGCTGTGTTTTGGGCTCCTGGATACAATTTCAGCCATCAGTTTTGATGAAAACCTCACTGCAATCGCCTGGAAGCAGAGGGGTTTGTCTGTATTTAGCTGCTTACCCCAACTAATACATTCTTTTTCCCCAATAAAAAAATAAAAGTAGTCTGATACACCTATGAGCGATCATAAAAGTTATGCAAATATTGCCAAAACACTATAAGTATTAATTTCAGATTAAAACATTTTGATCAGATTCACACACTTGCAGATCCTATATCTGAAAATGCTTTCCTGAATCCAGATTATCAAGTGCATTTGCTGAAACAGCATATTTTGTGTAACTATTCACAGCAGCCTTTCAAGTTATCATTGCTAATATTCCTGTCAGGATCCAAACTCCAAGAACTACACATCCATTTAAGAAACTGAAGGTTATCACACATCACTTGTACATCACATCAACCCAGCTCAAAATGCACCAAACAGGCCATAAAACCCCCCAAATAAATACAATTCCACCAACAATACATGTCAGTGACCTTGTGCAAAGAGTCAAGTGAGGTGAGAAAAGTTGATGACATGCTCAAGTCTTTTCTGAGTATTTTGCTGAGATAACTAATTTTCAATTACTATGTTAGTATGTAATTATTGCATGAACATACTGCAAATGGAAAAGCAGGATGACCTTCATTAAATGAATTCTTGTAACAAAATTAAATAATACTATTAAAATAATCTAAAAAATTACTGTGTGTTCTTAATTACACCAAATCAACATATTTTTCTTAGAGTCATAGAATCATGGAATGGTTTGGGTTGGAAGGGACCTTGAACCCCATCCAGTCCCACCCTTGCCACCTTCCACTGTCCCAGGCTGATCCAAGCCCCAATGTCCAACCTGCCCTTGGACACTACCAGGGATCCAGGGGCAGCCACAGCTTCTCTGGGCACCCTGTGCCTGCCCACCCTCCTAGGGAACAATTCCTTCCCCATATCCCATCTATCCCTGCTCTTTGGCACTGGGATCCATTCCCTGTGTCCTGTCACATCCACCTGTTTAATTTTAACACATAAATTCTGAGGAAAAGAGAATGCATGACCATGGTTTTATGGCAAGGTAGGAGCATCTGTTTGGATAAACTATAATAATCACAGTTAGAATTTCTCATTAGCTTCATCCAGTTGAACACCCAACACTTCTACTGTCAAATCCAAACTAATTGTATCCCAATTTACAGCAATCATTAGCTCCAATTAGCAAACATGATGGCTGCCTCAATCACAAACAGCACAGTGAGGTTTTGTAATTCCCCCCACTTGGGCCGAAATGCAGGTTTGGTCAAGATTACTTCCATTGATATGAAGGCTAATAAGATATATCAGCTCAACCACTGAGCTGATATAATAACAATATAAATGTCTTTGCTGCACTAAAACAACAAGCATCATGAGAGACAATCAGGTGACTTCTGATTTATACTCAGATTTTAGGCCCACAAAATTAGGGAAAAGGAGACAAGCTGAGCACGAGTTCAGCTCATTAGAAGTATTACCAAGAGCTGAAGCCAAGCTGGTGTATTATTTTGCACTCCTAGTAAGATGTGAGCACAAGCTCAGGCTGCTATTGGAGCATCTCTTCAGTATTTAGCAAGCCCTCCATCCTCCTTCATCACCATTTAGGACCTCTCCAAATAAACAGCACACAGCTAAAGAGTAAAATCCTCCCATTCTTGGGAAGGAAGAATTCCAATTCAATAAACTGATGTTAACATTTTTCCTTCCTTGCATTAAATACCAGTTTTCAGTACCAGCTTCAGGTCAGATTTTTAGCTGGAGGTAAAACATCCTGTAACTGCCCCCAGTTTAAGCAGGGCTCAGGATGAACCAGCTCTAGCTGGAGGGAAGGCAGGATGGGGTTTACAGTGTCTTTAGGAAGGGCACAGCTTTCTCTGGATGGCCAAAATGCCACTGCCAGGATCTCCTCAGTACAGCTGCTATGCAAAGGCATCATCTGCCTTTCATCCCAAACTCAGCAAGTTTTAAATGCCTTAAAATGTTCATTCTCTTTTAATTTTCACAGCCTTAAGTATCTTCTGTGCATCTACACTGGTAACTCTTTTGTTTTGGCCTAACTCACTTTCAAAGTCCTAAATCCCGAAAACAAAGAACAAGTTTTGCTTAATTCGTGTGACTTTTGCATGTAGAGAAGGAGGAGATAAATCAGAGAAGGTGATAAAACTAATGAAATCCAAAGTAGTCTATGAAATACAGAGCAGTAAAAAAAAATATGGAACATAAAACATTGAGTCAGAACTCTCTCCCATATGCATAAAGTAGAAACCAAAACTGCAACCCGTTTTCATTAAATGTAACTTTTGGAGAAAGAAGGACAAACAAGCACAACAGAACAGAAAATCGTGGTAAAGACAACATTGCCAAAAGAGTATATATTAGTATATATACTACATAGTAATATATACAATACATTAGGATATAAATGATGTGTTTATCAAGCACTTTTCTCAACCTACCAGCAAAGAAATTATCTGGTGCCAGCTGATCCTCACCCTGTATTTGTACATCATCCCCACAGTATAAACTCACAGTTTCATTGCTTGCAAACCAAAAATGCTGAAAGGGAAATAACCCCACAAAGGTT
The DNA here is from genome assembly GCA_013399915.1 of Illadopsis cleaveri. NCBI lineage: Eukaryota > Metazoa > Chordata > Aves > Passeriformes > Timaliidae > Illadopsis > Illadopsis cleaveri. The sequence continues at coordinate 157,280 of VXBB01008643.1, forward strand.
CCCATGGAAAGGCATGCTCCTGACATTTATATCTCCCATCCCTTGCACCTCTTCTCCCCTTGGTGTCTCATCTCTGCTCAGCAGCTGGAGCCTGTCCTGACCTGCAGCACAGTCACAGCTCTGACCTAAGGACAAATCAGGCAGCTGAGTCTGACAGGAGCAGCACCTGGCCCTGGCAGTTCCCTCAGTTATCAGCAATAATGAAGGTCTTTCTGCACAGCTGAGAGAGGCTCGAGAGCCACGTGAACTGCTGGGAAATTTCTTGGTGGGCAAGAAGCAGGAGGGTGTAGCAGTATTCTTTGTGTAACTGCTGTGGGCAGACCCAGAGGCATACCTGGGCAGAGGTTTGAGAGCTTGCCTTGCTTATTTTTTGTCCTACCTCTCCATAAACACTCCTGTCTTCAGAAAAACACCACAGGCCTAGAGTAAATACGTTGTGCATTTACAACCTTATACAGAGGAAAATAGAAATGGTGCTTTGCACTGAGGATTGTATTGCACTGTTCATAAATGACACATTGTTCACCAGCAATGGATTAGCAGCATTTCCAAGCTAAGAAGTGCTTAATTTTGCTAATTTAATTATGATGTGAGCCACAGCTCCTGCAGGTTCTGAACTGAAGGGCACTGCTGGTCACTGTTACATCCACAGGTTTTTGCGTTAGCACATGGCTTTTATGTAAGAAAAGTCTTCATCTGTTTTAGATTACTTAGATTGGAAACTCTTCCTGGTTTGACAGAAGGACCTGTCTCCCTAAAACCTCTCGATTTCTAAAACCATGTGCAAACATATTCCGAGGGATGGGCACAGCCACCTGGGGTGGTGTAAAGAGACGAATGGCCTGGATAAAGGCCATAAAACAAGCCACTAAAAGAATCCACAGTGGTAGGAAAAGAATCCACATTTTTTACTCAGATGTCTCTAGATTAGCAAATGTGACATTAACCATATAGTCTATCAATCTTTTCTGTCAGTTTTTACAAGACCTTAAATCCCTTTGCACTGACACCTCTCCGTGTTGGTGATAACAGTGTTTCTATAAAATTGTGAGTCTAGAAATAATGTCTAAAAAAATAGCAGAAACTTTAGAGATGTCTAAATTAGCAATGTCTCACTTTCTCTGGCTCCCTGAAAATTTGGGTCCAGCCTACATCAGAGATGCCTCAGCCCCTCCTGACAGTGTAAGACAAAACCTGAGAAGTTTTTCAGCTGGCAGAACCCAAGTCAGTTCTGCCATATGAGTTTTATCCATGAACTGATAAAAGCATTTTTTTGCCAGCACACGCTGTGCTTAAAATAAGGAACGTTGTTGATACAGCTATCCTGGCAGAACTCTATCAGCAAACACTTTCTGCTGCAGAACAGGACCCAAAACATATCTTCTTCACGAGAATTTTTTTTTTAAAGTTTGAACCACAAAAGAACTCCAAACTTGGAGCAGATGGTTTGGTGAGATTACATTTCTTTAAGAGATAACATATCCATTTGAAGAGAATTCTGTTTCCTGCCACTGTCCTGACCTAAAACTCATTACAAATAATATTATAAAAAGGAATCGTTTCAGACCTCTGGCCTGTGAAGTCCTCCTCTATTCCACAGCTCCATGAGTCTGTGCTAGTGGATTTTCCCTGTTCCCACCCCTCTGAACAGAGCTACTACTGCTGTTACACCAAGCAAAGGCTCTCCCACCAACGGCACGCACATTTCCATGCTCCATGCGCCTTCCAAGATATCCACATATTCTCCTACAGAGAAACAAGAGGCAGACAAAGAAATAAATTTGCAAGTGGTGTCAGCAGAGTCCAACTGACACCATGTGGGCGTCAGCAGTTCCTCTGAAGTTCAATCTTATGTTTTACCCAAAGACAGATTTGCTAGTGCCTGAAAACTGTTACATGAGTCATTTACTAAGAATACTAAGGGATGGAATTAATTTTCCTCTGAATTAAAAATTCATATTTTTTTTCTTCCAGGAACTAAGTACCTAAAATTACAGCAAGTCTGTCACTTTATGATTTTTGACTGTTTTAGCATCTGAGAAACCATCCACAAAGGACAAGTACATGTCCCTTCTTTTCTGCATAAAGGATTGCAACTATTGGATTTATGACTGAAATAGATACCTGATAACATTGTCCTAAAAGAAGCTGTAGAAAATAATAACAGTTCACGAATAAGAAAAATAAATATTGAAATTCTATACCATAATATCTGAAGAAAATAATTGAAATAAACTACTACTCTCTATTAATTTAATGTTCTTTCTTTTGAAAACCTCAACGGCTCCTTGAGATATTTTTACAGTTTTATCTGAATTTTGTCTCATTCTCTGGTACTCTCATAGCTCCTCAAGGAACATTTTACTGCAGGAATAAAATCTTTACATTTCCTCTGTTTAAAATAAAGAAACAAGTAATCAGAACTGAAATAGTCATACTGAAGCAGTCAGAAAAGAACAAATTAAATACAGGGAACATCTTGTGAACTGATACACTCTGAAGAATTTTTACGAAGTTTATTTTTAAACAGTAAGGACAAGACTATGGATTTCATTAGAGGTCCATAAATCCAATATATACCCCTTGGTATTCCCAGGGTCTGTGAGAATTTAACAAACATGCAATATTTAATTTCAAAGAGCACAATTGGTTATTTTATACAGAAACAACACTGCAAATAAAATTTACCTTCTCTGATCCAAAAGATGGCAAATAAATCTGAAAAAGGTAATTATAAAAAAATAATTCCACTCTTTATTTTCTTTTATCAGAACTTTTAAAACAAGTTTTGATATTCCTTCACTCAAAGGTCTCCATTGCAGTGGTTTTTCCTCCAAATGACTTTAGAAGGAACAACTCACCCAGGATTTTATTTGGGGTGGGGCTCAGTACAGCCTGGTTTGGAGGGGTCAGTGCAGGTTCAGGTAATGAAAGCTTGTGCAGCTGAGCTGGGAGGGCTGTGGCAACTTCATTTTGATCATTTCTCAGGAGAAACTGGAGAAACTCCTCTGAGGAGCTCTTGGGCTGGTGCCACCTGAGGGTTGTGCCAGCAGAAACCCAACACCCCTCACTCAGCTGCCTTGGGCAATCCACAGCCTCTTCAAAAGCCTGCTGACACCATTTGGTTCTGAGGATTTAAACTAGCTGGCTTAGTGTTTTGCACAACATTTAGTACTCTCAAAATGTTGACTTATGTAGTTATACTTGAAATAATTAGAATCACGGTTAAAAAAAAAAAAAAAAGAAAGAAAAGAAATGCACACCCAACAACAAAAGGAGAGCAAAAGGGTGATCTCTGTGGATCCCTGTAGCAAGTGTGCTGGAAAACCTGAACTGAGGTTGGGAATCCACTGCACGTGGCACTGTGAACCCTCAGACCTGAGCCAGCTCAGCAGGAAGAATCTCATGGAGCTGAAGGAGATCAAGAATGTGAAAAGGGAATCCATGGTATAAGGATTTTGAAATATAGGCAGTAGAGACATAGGTTAAAAGATCCAGGCACTGAAAAGGTGAAAGATGAAGCAACGTTGGGGTGAAAATTTATAAATAAGAATTAATTTTATATCTGTCTTTCATCTGACAGAGCGCAAATGGAGCAAAGAGGATCTGTATTCTTCTTGCCTCTGGCACTGCTCAGTCTATTTCATAGCTCATACTTCCTGCAGGGTTAAACTTTACATGAAACAAAGATTTTAGGTACAACACCTCCATGATCTCTGCCTTTGCCTGATTTAACCCTATTAATTATCCTCAAAAGTTCTGATGCCTTCCACACAAGTATGTGCCGGGATTCCTTTGATATGCAAGAATATTCAAAGTCACTTATAATCCCCTATCCCAATGCTGTAACCTGCCCAAAACTCAGTGAAAGCATTTCAGAAAAGAGAAACAAGGTATTAGTTATACCCCTGCATGAATGGTATTTGGAGTGAAGAGTCCTTTTCCCCACAAATCATAAGAAATTCTTGGGAAATTTCTGGAAGGAGCAGTGATGCACACGCTGTGCTCAGTGCCACAGAGCAGAGCCGAGAGATAATTACCCTGTGAGCACGGAGTCAGTGCGGTGTAAAAAAGGTGCCAAAAATCCCAGTGCTGCCATTAACAGATGCTGGCTGCTTGTCAGCTGCAAGGGGAGCACAGCCCTGCACTGCTGATGGGCAGATGAGAACACACCTGAACACGGCAGGATATTTATAAAATCTAATCATGCAGGGGAAAAAGTACAGCCATTGCCTCACAAAGACTTGTAGCACTTATTTCAGGTACAAGACATCTCATTTTTCCTCTCGAGCCAGCAGTGTCATATTGCTGATCTTTCCCTGATTAAAAACTAAGTTTCCAAAAACCTATTAAATAGGTTTTAATAGGTCTAAACCTACTGGATTTTTTGTATAGTTCCTGGATTGAAACAGGATCAAGGAGAGCAAGAACCATTAGTGGAATATTTTGTATATTTGCAGCAGATCTAGTTCCTTTGAAAGCTATCAACACCAATGTTTTTAAGCGTTTCAAAGCACCCTATAAATAACGGCACTTAAAACAAGGGGTTTCTACTTTCACTTCTGTCTTATCATGTAAATTATCAAAGAAAGTGTCTCTGTGCACTATTGAATAAAAAAGGAACACCAGGAATTTCTAGACTTCGACTCAGGTAGGTAAAGGACACTGAAAAGGTACATCTCCTAAAACACCATCACATGTAAGCAGCATACAGGTTTGAGTATAGGAAACTCCAGATGGGCACTAGAAGATGAAAAATCCAAAGCGCCATAAAAACAGAGCTTGAGAAATCAGGAACAGGTTCTGGAAGAGGAACATGTTTGCAGTGCAAAAGCCCTGGATGATACTATTAAAAAAAAAAAAATCCCATTCCATGTTCCAAAAGAAGAAGAGCACAATCTGAAAAACAACGCCAGTGAGTGACCCAAACCTGCAAAAGTCTTGTCCAAACCACAACATCTGAGTGAAAGATGAACCATCCCCTTGTTCTCCTGCCTGAGTGCCAAACTCTCCCGCCCCCCCGGGGTTAGAAAGGTCTTTTAATTACCCTAATCTAGGCACTTCTCTAATTGGATTAGCTATAGCCTTTTACAAAAATAAAAGTGGTCCTGCTTACTTGTGAATAACAGCATTTACAACAAATGGCTGCTATTTCAACTGATTCATGTACATTTTATTTTAGCGGCTGCCCAAGTTCTGTAGCCATTTCAAGAGGAGACAACATGCTAAACTTGTAAAGCATTTTAAGTTTATCTGATTTCGCTTTCATCTCTCACACTGAGTTGTAGAACACATTTTTCTTATTCACAAAGAATGCCACAGACAGAGATTTAGGCTGGAGCCTGATCTACATGACAGCTGCTGAAGCCATGGACAAGAAAAACTGTATCTGAAATTGCAGGGAGCGGGCTGGGAGCGATAGCACCTGCAGCAGCCAGGAGCTGCTGAGCTGGGTTGAGATATATTGCCCTGACTATTGCATTTTGTTCTCATGGCAGTAGCAGGCTGAGTGCACTGCTCAGACTTCAGCAGCTCTGATTCCCCTAGAAAGCAGCAGGACAGAGCCAGTTCAGAGGTGCTGCTGCAGACTGAGATTCCCCAAGCTGACCTGGCTGGTTTAATTCCCTGTGTTAATACAAATACAGGGCTGCTCGTGGTTCCCCCAGCTGCCAGCTGCAGCTCCCCAGAGAGGGCATGTCCTCGGATGGGATGAACTGGTATTGCCCCTAATATATCTTCACATATTTCAACTTTTCCTGGTTTTTCCTTGGCCTTTCGGGAACAGCCATTCTCACCTGGTCAGGCTGGCTCCCCGCAGGTGGCTGGGAGGGGCTCTGGGGACACTTCCATTTCTGTGTTTTTCAGCTGGTGCTTAATCACCAGCAAGATGTGCTGTTGCTTGAGCAGATTCCAGAACCTGCTGTGGTTCAAGAGAGATTTCAATTTGACAGGAATATTCTGCAAGGCTCCCGAGATCAGTTTGGGGTGCCTGTAGCTGTCCACAGTGAGTATGGAGGGGAAACAATTAAAAAAGCTGTACACATTCCCTCACCCCCACCTCTGATGCTCACCTAGGAGCACTCTAAGGACATGAATCCTGAGCACACACAATGTTTATTCCTGAGAATATGGCTGGGCAAAGAGACAACCAAGACTGACTTGCCCTGTCTATGTGTCTCTCTCTGTAAACCTTGGTAGATCCTTTCAGATTTTTAAACAGTATTTAATGGATGTGAAGAAATGGTAGGAAAATAAGTAAGCAAGTAAAAAGATGGAAAGTAGGCAGGAGAGGCGTTGCCAGAGGAGCTGGGCAGCAGAGGGAGATGGCATTTTCAAAGCCTGTGCAGCACATACAGCAACTTCTGTGAAAAGCTGGGGAAAAAGTGATCACTGTTAGGGCTTGAGGATGCTACAGCTTAATCACCTTAATAGGATCTTTTAGTGGTGAGCCCAGTGCAAAATGAGCCTCCCCTTTCCTGGTATTTTCTTTCTTTCAAAGGCTAAGTGGCTTTACATTTGTCTTTTGCATCTCTCTAAACCAACTGAGCAACCCTCTCTCTAAGCATTAATCTTAAAACTTTGGTAATGTGAACTCAGAGGGCTCCCTCTCCTTTTCCTGTGTGCAGTTGTTGCATCCACAGTGGCAGAACTCTGTTTAAAAGCTTTTTGGCAGACTTTGGGTGCCAACAACCTTGTCAAAGTTTTACTCCAGTTTCAAGCAGAGATTGAAAGACTCTCAAATGTCAGATTTGTGTCTGCTCCTCTCCTTACATAACTTGCAAACACGAGTCATCATGCATGTACTACACCCACAGCCCCTTTTTTAGCTAAAATAATACAATGCACTTTGGGAGTTTTAAACTCTTCACCTCAGAGGAGGGATTTAAGGATGTGTTAATAAAATTATCTGTATGAATGTTTCCTAAAAGGACTGAAACACCTCTCCATGTACTCTCTTGCAAAGAGCGTGGCTGTCAACATCTAAAGATGTTCTGAATTTCTGTCAGGAGCTTTGCTTTGATCAAAAGTAGATAAATCTTGTATTACCTGAATTTCTGTTCATGTTAGTGCATAGAAGATATTTGTTTATACTGTTGGATTGTAAGATAGCTGGGTAAAATAAAAATAAGTGTAAATTCCTACATTTTAGTCTGACTGTCCTTGGGCAGCAAAAGAGAGAATGAAACTGTGCCACATCCAAAACTCACCAACTGAAGTTCTAAATGATAAATCTTATGCTCTGAGATGCTCCATGAAGGGCCTGGCTATCCAAACCAAAGGATGCATTACATCCCTCATTTAGATAATATTTTTAGCTCCTACATTTTTTTTCTCTGTGCGCTAAAATATAATAATCTTCTATTAAAAAAAATTAAATTGTGCTAAGCACTTCATTTTCATAAAGCAAATGTTGGCCTTGGCAGACAACAGTCTATGATGGAGGTTTTCATTTACAGCACCTTAATTGCTTAATGGCTTTTTAGTCCCTAACTTAGTCCTGAAAATTTTCAGAGGAAAGAGTCTGTGTAGTAATTTCCATTAACAAACATAAAAGGCACCTTTCCAGTCATCTTCTGAATGTTCACCTTCACTCTACAGCAACAATAGGTTTATATCAGCTTTCTCCCTAAATCAGGAAACACAGCCCAGTTTCAAGGATTTCCCTTAGCCCTCCTCATCTTTCAGTATGATATTTAATCCACTTTTTAATTTTTATAGGGATAATTCTCCCCACTGAATATTCCAAGGACTCAAAATCTTGTGTAATTGAATTACCAGGTTTATAGATAATCAGTTATAGATGAAATTGCCAAGGTGGGTGTGGGGAAAGAAGGAACATTTCAGCAAGATGTGGCCCATTATGCAAATTTGTCACCACATGCCATACATAATGAATAAACCTTGTGCTCTTAACACTTTGATTATAGGCTATACAGACAATGCAAATTAAAATTCCTGCTGCTGCATAAACGAAATGAGAGGAAATTATGTAAATTCTAACACATTAGATTGATTTGGTTGAAACAAAACCTGCTCCACTTGATGTTTTAGGGGAAGAGCCACAATTACAATGATTGAGAAAGTGCAGTGTTAATGAAGTGTGTTATTGCTAATCAATTCCTCCTCCTCTGATAATGGCACGGCCAAGAGCTCTGCCACTGCATCATCCACTGCCCATGGAGCCTCTGAGCTCTGGGGCAAACACTGAGGCTGCCAGAAACTCCTGTTTGTACCAGGAGCTCACAGGAATTCTGTGACTGACACCCAGGAGGGGTGTGTTCTCATACAGGATCATGGAGTGGTTTGGGGTGGAAAGGATCCTAAAAACCACCCCTTGCCACATGCAGAGACACCTTCCACAAGATCAGGTTGTTCCAAACCCCAACCAACCTGGCCTGGAAAACTTTTTGGCAATCCTGCCTGACTGTCTTGGATGCTACTGCAAATCCTATCCAAGCAACTTCCGCTTGAGCAAAATAATCACCTTTCTGTGGCTGACTTCTCAAAAAATAAGGAATAAGATTTTCACCTGGTAGTAAACTGACCGTGTTTAGTTCATGGAAATTAAAAGCAAGGTCTTTTGGGCTTAAAAGTTCCCTGTCCAAATCAAAGAAACTGGAAAATGGGACTGAACAGTTTTAAAAGTTCCAAATGAAACATTCTTCCAATAACAGTTGCCTGAGTTTGTTGTTGGAATTCGGAATGTCTCTAAAATGGAGCTCAGTTGATCATATTCTGTGATCTGTAGGGAACTGATATGCACAGAGCTGATAGAGCTGTTCTACAGTTAATCAATAGATGAAGATTACACCTTCTTTACACCACAAAGAGGAACATCTCTCCAAGCATCCTCTCACCATTTTAAACAAAATTCTCTGTGGAACTCCTCACCAGTGAGCTGCAGAATATTACATTGCTATCTTAATTATCACTGTGTTGTATAAAATAATTAAGTAGTTTATTTATCATATTTTGCATTTTGCAGCCCTTCCTCTAAAATATTTCCATTGCATTAAAACAAAAAATAAATTCATTTGCAAAAGGATCTGCAGCATTAGAAATTTGTGGCTCTTATATCACAGGTAAATACGAGCACGTGGGATGACCCACTGTTTTATTTGCTATTTAGATAACTTTTATATCTTTCTCAGAAACATCTATCACTGCACGTAGTGACTGCATTTGTTTCCTCTCTCTGCTGATTTGTCTCCCACTAATTTATTTTGGCTCCTGCTGAGACATGAGGAAGCACAGAGACATCTCAGTGCCTTCAGCAGCAGCTTCACGCACAGGACTGGTGCAGGTTGAGAATAAAATGTATCCAAAACTGCATCCTAAATCAGGGCAGCACAGGCAAGGAGACAGCTATTATGCAGAAATGACGTAACACATAAACACACAACACACACACCGAGGCTGGCACTTACCAGAAGAAATTCTAGTATTTTGTGTTTGCTCCATGAACAAGAAAACAACAGGGGTCAGGCCCCAGCTGCGAAAGAAAATTTGGCAAAGCGAGAAAAGAGAATGTAAAAAATGAAAAGAGAAGGAAAAGATAGAAAGGAATTAATCTCTCCTAGAAATAAAGCGACATTTAGTTTTGCGGGCAGAGGATCCATTCTGGTGGCAGCACGCTTCTCTGCTACGGTTGGGGTTTTAAAAATGCCAATCCATTTTCGCCTCATTAATTGGGAACTATCGCTGCCGCTGTGAGAGGCTCAGGGAGCGCTCGGACTGAGCTCCGATCCCTCCCCACCGGAATTTATCCCGGCTTTTGGCCGGGATGCTGCGGGAGCCGCCGCCCCCGCACAGGGGTGCCCAGTCTAATTGCACCGTGCTAATTACAATCTCAAAGCGTGACGTGGTCAGAGAGCCACTCACAACTTGGCACAGACAGATTTGCAACCCAAAATGCGAAACGTCGCCCAAAACTGAGGAACAAGGAAAACAACGGCAACTAAGTGGCTGTACAGGAGCGGGAGCTGAGCATTACAGCGTGGGACAGATGTTTTCTTACATAAAACAGACACAAAGAATCATAGCGGTAAATATCTTACCCCACAGGACTCATCTTAATTTCCAGCTCACAAAGACCTTAGAGAACAGAGGCTCTCCACATTAGCTTTTACTTGAATTCTTTGACTTCCCACTGCTTTGTTTATAGGAACAAGCTCTTTGATGTTGGAACATTAGAAGGAGTGAAACAATAAATTTCCCATATTCTAATATCCAGGCATCCCGAGCTTGTTCAAGGACCCCTTGATTCATGAAGGCAAATAATTAAATTACCTGAGCTTTAATCAAGGAGTCTCTGCAGTCCCTTTTTGATGTCGATTATGGCTGTTTGAAGCTCCACACAGATAACTGGCCCACATGGGGTTTAACCCTTTTGGCACCAGCAGCAGACTGCAGGCAGTGTTCTGGCATTCCCAAGTGAGCCCCACAGCATTATTTGGGAATGCTGCTCCAGAAGGAGCACAGGAGGCATGGCAGGTCCAGGAGGGTCCCTGTACCACACTGGATGGGATGTTCATTGAAAGGCTGAACCTCTTTCTTCTAAACTGGCTAAAATTATTTCCCAGTCAAGTCAACCTGTCTTAAAAGCATTTTTTGGGAGCTGCTCTTTAGATGGCACAACACAGACATAAAAATACTGCTGCGAAGCAAAGGGGTTTGCCTTGGCAGTACAAGAGATTTCATCATGCTTCCCAACTTTGTCCATGCTTCCCAACTATTTCCCCCAAAAGAAATGGGAGTGGGAACAGACTCCTCTAGTCAGGTGAAAGAACACTCCTCAAATAGGAAAATCAAGTAGATTTAAGCTTTCTCTCTCCTCAGATGCAAGCACCTGGATGAATTAATCTGTGCCATAACTAAGTCAAAGCCCTGGTCGTGCTGCTGCAGAAAAACAGAAACTAAAGTCAATGCAGACACTGTGCTCTCAGCTGATTTGCCATTCTGAATATGATTACTGAGAGAATTCCTCCACATAAATGAGGAATTAGGCTCCTCTTCATTCATTCTAAGATTCTTTCGGGACATGAGAAGGGTTCTAAAAGGACATAATTAGAAGGCATAATTAATATATAGCAATCTCTCACTCAGTTCCCTGCAGAGCTCCAACAACACAGCCATGGATACACCCCTAATTTTAGCAGCAGTTCCATGGATTATGGAAATGACCTCACCAGACTATTGAGATGTGGCAAAAACAGTTCTGCAACAGGACTTTTTCTGGTCTCATCCACGGCAGAAAGGCATCTGTCCTTCACAGCACAGCTGTCATGCAGAGTGACATCTCAATTCACAGGCTGCAAAAAGCATAATGAGCATGCCTGCCTTCCCCTAGATAAGAGGCAAATTATTTTGGGGCATGAGGATGTAGATGGAAATTCATGTATTTACATTAAAATGCTTGATAAGTTATTAAGAAGTTGGATATTTCTGATTTGTTGGAAAATAAAACTTAGGGCCTTCTGTAAAGCCCAGAGGAGAAATGTGTATAATGAATTGGTAAGAATGAGAAAAGAAGTCAATGTAGACACAATTTTATTCATTTTCCATAAAGCCAAAGGAGCTGCACATATAGCTAATATGAGAAATTGGAAACCTTTCTCTTTGAGTAAACACTTCCGGTAACACCAGTGAAAAGTGTTAAAGGAGGAGCTGCTGATCTCAAATTCAACAAGCAATTAACATTCATTAACTCAAAGTAATAAAATGCCCAAGGCACTTATGGGTTAAATATAGTATACTTTAAAGAACATGGAAACAGTTAAAACACAAGCGTTACTCCAGTTTATTTTCAATTATTTCATTCCTAGTAAAAATAGATGTGATTTCCAGATGGGCGATATCTCTAGGCAAAAACATTCTCCTCTCTCCTCCACTAGGCAAAATGACTAAATACCATGGAAAAATCTTTTGTAGATATGATTAATTTAATTTACATTATTTTCTTAATAAAGTATCAATGACCTTCTGTAAATTTGGGGGGAAAACAAAAGTAAATAGCTGTTAAAAGTCCTGAGTTTTGATAGCTCTCCTATAATGTACAACTTCCAAGAAATGACTTGCTGGTTACTCATTTCTGAAGGGAAATACCATAAAGGCTGAGCTGTTCCCCCGACTCTTTGTGGGGATAGTCACGAGCAGGATTTCACAGCTCTGTGAGCAAAATACAGAATTGCACCAAGTGCATCAGTGATGGGACGTGCACAGTCTGGTTGGAGCCCTCAGGATGCCAGGAAGGCAGAAATTCCAGGGGCACCCTCCTTGACCTCCAGCTCATCCTGAAAAAGCCAAGGTCATGACAACAAGCAACTGCAAATCTTGGTAAATCTTGGTAAATCTTGGTAAATCTTGGTAAATCTGAGAGCTGGCACTTCCTCTGCAGACTTAGTTATTTCAGCCCAACTCATTTCACATTCAACTTGATTGGATGATTAAATACATATTAGTGCAATTTCATCCATTTGATGGAACATTGTCAACATTCCTAACACTGGTAGGACCAAAACGTGGCTGAGCCCTGGGATGCACAACTCCATCTAAACTCAAACACAATCTCAGTGTAACCACCAAAACTACATGAAATGCCACATCAGGGGTGCTGCTCAATAATCCCCGTGTCAGTGAATAACCCCATGGACTCCAGCACCACTTCTCTGCTTTAGATCAGGTTCACCAGTCTGAATTTAGCCAGGAAAGTGCAAACAGATAAACAGCCTTAGCTCGCCTGCTCATAATAACAATTTAAAAGGGCTGTTAACCACAATAACAAAGCTCTGAGCATGTATTAACCAAGGTGGTTATTCCTTGTGCCTTCCAACAGTACAAATCCACACTGAAGGGCACAATAAGTTGGAACTCAATGTCAAGTCCATGCCATGAGGAAAAAAAAAAATCAGCAATTTTACTTTTGACTTTTGATTTTCCTCATGTGTTTTGACTGCTCCTTTAAAGCCCAAGCCAGCAGCCACTTGCTAATTTGTGATGCTCCAGAATGACAGCACATCACTGCAGCCTGGAGTGAATCCTCGTGCCCCGTTTTCCATGGAGTTCATCATGTCCTAGTTCCATGTGACAGCTGCACATTGCACTTCTCTAGTGAGGCAGCAGGGCTGGTTCCCACTTCCTCTCTCAGGAGAGTGCTGAGGTATTTCTCAGATCAGACTCTTGCCCCATTTAAATGTGGGGTTTTCTTTGTCACAAAGTAAATAATTATTGAAGTCATTGAATATATTGAGAATTAATTTTAGCTGCTCCCAGCACTTTGACATCCACTGAAACAAATACACAGACAAATGAGCTTTTGCTTTTGGAACCAAAAAGTGAAATAATGTCAGAAGTAGCAGAAGGTCACTGGACATCAGCTTCAAGCACATAGTGAGGGGTGTGATTGACCTGCAGGCTGGACATGGAAACCTTGCTTAATTCAGGGAGTAGGAAGACTCAGAGGAGAAGGCAAATGTTGAATAAGCCTGAGCCAAGGGAGCTGAGAAGAATGTTTCCACTTTTGAACACAAGTGGAGCTGGCTGAGTAAAGGAGAAATATAAAAATAAAAAAAGAAAGATCAGAAGAGGCCACTGTAACTGCTATAAGGTGAGCTTATGGGCAGGCAGAGCAAAGTTTGCTCTGCAAAGTGGGAAAGTCTGGGGGTGAAATGTTCACTGAATATTAGATTTGGAGCTGCACAGTGAGAGCAGGATCTGAAAAACTAAGGGGCAAGGAATCTTATCCACACCTCAGCAAGGTGAGGGAACTCCAACTGAAAGTGCAGGAACCTGAGACCCAGAGCCAAGCCCAGGAGCACAGGCAGGACTCCAAGGGCACAGAGACATCAACCTCAGCTGTTGTACATGGTTTGTTGTGATCCAGGTCATGCAGATACCCCAATTAGCTCTGAATGCTCCAAATCAGCTTTGTTTGTCCAGGGCAGTGGACTGTGACCTGCAGCACAGGGTTGGGAAGCACTGAGGAAGGGATCAGCTAAAACCAGTTTCACTTATAGGACTGTAGCCAAAGCACCACAGAAAACCAGAGATCTCTAAGAGGATATGTAACTCAATACCTAAATTAATAACATTCAATATTTAATATTCAATATATTTTATTCAAATAATAAAATTCATACTTTTAAGGACAGAAAGAACAATTATGACCATCCTGTCTGACCTACAGCCACATGTATTGCTACCTAATCAGCCCTTTTGTATGTAAATGACAAATCGTTTGCATGCAAATGCCACTGCCTGCTCTGTTTTCTTCTTGCTTTAGAAAAAGAAATGCTATGGAAATTGCCACCATGCTAAAAAGAATTGAAATGCATACTAATCAGCCATATTCTCCCAGCTATACTAGCCATAATTGGAACAGCAACAAATGAAAAAGCAACAATCAGCACTGGACAAAATTTCCTATTTGAATCAGAGCCCAAAGTAAAATTATTATTCAGCTGCTTTTCAAAATTTTGGAACCTCTTATGTCTGGAGAAATTGGGTTTGAAACTGTGAATGAACAGTGACTTTTCACTAATGTGGAATATTGAAGATCTCTGGAATTTCGATTGCAAGAAAAATATCCTGAAAGAGAATGGGAAGGAGCCATTATCATAAAAAATACCTGTTCTCTATGTGCCCTGGATAAATGCTGGAGTGATTCTCAGTTCCACCAGGCTGCTGATCCCTGTGGCTCATGCAATATGGAACAGGAGAGTTTGATCAGTGCTCTGGATGTGCTGAATTAACCTGGCAGCATTCAGCTGCTCTAATATTGCTCCTCCCTGGAAAACAGTTCACAGCCATTCCTGCCTGACCAGGAAGTGCCCTGAAAGCAAGAAATGCACTAAAACCTTGTCTTGAATGGTGATCTGCCATGAGATGAATGATGCTGAGGAATCCTTAATTACACCAGTGTGTGGCCAGGTCTCTGAAGGAGCACTGCGCTGAGGAAGGTGAGATTGAATCCTAGAATTGAATCCCAACATTTCAACTGTGTTTTCTATTCTAATGAGACCTTTCATAACTTCTAAATGCCATTCAAAGTCCTGCATTTGCCTCTGGATCTCCCTTTATCAAATTAAACTATGTCAAAAAATTAGGAGTAAACTTTTTGAATGGCATTTTTCTTCAGCAATATAAAGGTTGCAATTTTTACTGTTGCTTCTATCAAAGTTTTCCAGTCACCTCTATAAATGAGTGTACAAAATGCACATAAGATGCAGGCAGATCAGTGACTAAAAAGGTCTGGGAACCCTTCTTTGAGGGCTGGCATAGTTACAGGTATTTCGCTTGGGCAAAGAAAATATGTTATTTTTGGTTCAAATGCCAGCCAACTTTGCACAAGCTCTATTTCTTTTGTTTGCCTTTCAATGTCTATACACACCAAAAAAAAAAAAAAAAAAAAAAAAAAAAAAAAAAAAAAACCCACCCCAAAAACCCCCAAACCCCTCAAAAAACTTAGTTGATAAAAGACGAAAGGAGTAACATTCAGCAGTGAAGATCTGTGAGATAATTACTTTAAATCAAGAAGGGGCAGACCATTTAAATTTATGACTTAATGCCGACACATGCATGTATTAATAAAACAGTTAGCATTAATGGAAATAGGGTTTAGTCTCCTGATTCCAATAGAGCTATCATTTCTGCTTTCCACTGAACTAATGACTTAGCCTTGGCAGAATGATATGTATGCATGTATTTAACTATTTAACTTAACCACTGAGACCAATTAATGTGTTTCTGAAGTTAGATTTTATTTAAAAGTATATATCAGCAACCTCACTGGGATCAAAATTATGTTGAACCAGAGTGTATATGGCAGCAGTTTAACCTTAACCGTGACTCTCTCCCTTGGAATATTTGATATAAAAGGAACAGCATTGAAATGTGGGGCAGAAGAAGCAGCCCTTCAATGGGATTGGCAGCAAGTTAAGGAAGTTTTGGGCTTCCCAGGCTAGCACAGACTGTGTGATTAGGGGCTCACATGGAAGGGAGTGGGGGCTGTGAGAGGGCACAGCACTTATTCACTGCCTGTCCCAGTTTGGAGGACAAGATCCAGGGACAAACCTGACCCAGCCAGGCTGAGCTGGAGCTGGGCTTGCTCACAGGGCAAGAAAACCTGCACCAGGCGCACCATACAAAAGACAGGAGAGTTAAATGCTCGGTGCTGTACAGCCCACAAACACAACTCTGTTTTCAAGGGTTTCTGAATAGAATTCCTCCTGCTTGTCTCTCCAGTGTTCCCCTGCACAGGCCGGTGTCCTCTCAGTATCACTGGGGATTCATGGCAACAGTGTCAGTCTGGATCAACATCATTTAATGAAACCTTAATTGTAATTACTGTCTAGATAGGCATTTCCTACAGCTGACATTCACATATCAAAGTCCTGTCCAATTTTGTTTGCATTGTCCTGCTCCATGAGCCACAATTTCTGTTAGTGTATCTATAATGTGGCTGCAGTCTACCTGTTGATGAGCAATTAAACATGATTATAGTAATGAATTATATTTGGAAACCTCTTGCTGCACTGTTCACCAATCACTCTGGAAAATCCTGGCTCCTTTTTTACATTTGGTTACTTGGGCCTTTTCTTTTAATCCATTTACATTGATTTCTACTACTCCAACTCTGCCTGCTATAGCATTCCAATTAAGAATTCTGATGAACTCTTGCTGATTCAGAAGGGAGAAGGCTCTCACTCACTGCCAAACTTTGGAGGGAAAAAAACCCAACCAACCACACACACAAACCCCCTATACAATTCGCTTAAGCCAGCACTTCAAATCTGTAGATCTGAGTTATGGCTGAAGGAGCCAGCAGAGCTTGGTGGGACTGGGATGCCTGGGAGCCACCGCACCACCCAAGCCGTGATGGAAGGAGCCCCGATGCCCTTGTCAGGCAAAAAGAGCCTTAATGTCACCTTTCCCCGGGCACTGCTCAGCAGCACGGCTGCCGGCTCCACACCCTCTGAATTCCTGCTGCCTCGCGAGGCACCGCTGATGTCCCTGCAGAAGTCCCTGCTGATGTCCCTGCTGATGTCCCTGCTGATGTCCCAGCCATGCAGGATCTTCTCGGGAGGGCCTTGAGCAGCACAGGCAGCTCGAAGTTTCCCTCCCAGCCTGAGCACAGGGAGCAGCTGAAGGGCTGTTCCGTGCCCTACAGCACAGAGGATAGGCACCCACAGGTCTCCTGTGCCCTTTTCCCTGGGCAGGAGCCACTGACGCTCTCACCAAGGGTTGTTCCTCCAAGATAATTCTTAATTAATGGACAGAAAACAGTACAGCCATCATGGAGCTGTGCTGCCTGGGTTTGGCATCAGTTGTAGACAAGAACTTGGATTAGGTGCTTGAATGAACTTCTCGGGCTGCATCCAGTGGATGTTCTGCAATATTGTAGAGTTCTGCACTGTTATTTATAGTACATCCTTCTTAAACACAGGAATGTGGTTAGTCTGAGTCAAATCAAAGATCCAGTCTGTAGGAACACCCCAAAGGGGATATCTAGAAGAACTTCACAAGAAGGAAGCTGGAATAGGCCTCTTTCTATATGCCTGCAACCATTTCAAATATATATGATCACATATGTCCTTGCTGGTCAGCATCCAGCATGGATGGGCTTTGGAGCAGCCTGGGATAGTGGAAGGTGTCCTTGCCCATGACAGGGGGTGGAAGGAAATGAACTTTAAGGTCCCTTCCAACCCAAACCATTCCGTGATTCTGTGGGTGGTAGCAACATCTTTTGTATTCCAGGGTTCTGCAGGATATAGTGATTTGGACCATCCTGCTTTTCTCAGTCCTTCAGCTGTAAGATCCACTGACCTGGATATGTACAGATAAAACTAATCCAATTTGGCCTAATACGTCTTTTTTTCCTTTATTCTCTCCTATCAAGGATATCTTTACAAGATCTCTCAAACCCGATAACATCTCTGAAAGAAATACATTTTGTTTCACTGTATCATTTTTTTTCGGCTTTTAAACTCTTGGCATGGCATGAACCGACACTGCCTTTGAAAACGGACGAAAGAGCGAGCAAAAACCCTCCCGAGAGGGGCCCGCGCTGTTATTCCACACCCAGCCTTCAGCTGTGGAGTCAGCTTGTCTGCGGACAAGCCGCGCTTCCAGCATCCCAAAACTCCTCCGCCAGAGCCAAAACGGTGCCGCGCGGCCGCGGGTGAGGCGGAGCAGAGGCTGGAGGGGTGCTAAACTCCGGGGAGCGCGGGGAGTGACCCCGCGGGATGCTCCCGGTGCGGAAGCAGCCGGGAACACGGGGCGGGTCCGGCGCCGCATCCCACGGGCGCTCCCGGTGCGGGAACAGAACCGGGAACACGGGGCGGGTCCGGCGCCGCATCCCGCGGGCGCTCCCGGTGCGGGAACAGAACCGGGAACACGGGGCGGGTCCGGCGCCGCATCCCGCGGGCGCTCCCGGTGCGGGAACAGAACCGGGAACACGGGGCGGGTCCGGCGCCGCATCCCGCGGGCGCTCCCGGTGCGGGAACAGAACCGGGAACACGGGGCGCGTCCGGCGCCGCATCCCGCGGGCGCTCCCGGTGCGGGAACAGAACCAGGAACACGGGGCGGGTCCGGCGCCGCATCCCGCGGGCGCTCCCGGTGCGGGAACGCGCGGGGCAGCACTGCCCCCTGCCGCCCGCCCGCCGCAGCGCAGCCCCCGGGACAACGCACTCCGCGGACCGGGAATCTCAGCCTGAGCCCTCGGCGTCAAAACCCGACACAGGGCTGCTACATTTCCTCCTAAAATACCATAAAAGGGTTTTACTCCCAGTCCAGCATGTATCAAAGCAGATGGGTACAGTGCTCCTTAACCCGTAAGAGATAATGTATCTGATGTACGAAGATACAGATGGCATAAAATGACCATAAAGTCCCCTTAGTTCACCCAGACAAAACGCCCGAGCTCATCTTCATTTAAATCAATGGCCACCTCGTCATTTCTGTCCCCAAGCCTTGGGTTGGCGCCAACAAAGAAACAATGAAAACTGAAGTGCCATTAAAAACATAAAAATGGGTATGGCAGAGGAAACTATACACAGATTTTAGCTTAAAATGCTGGCAGAAGAACCCAGACACACACACATGCACAAAGTCCAGGAAGTATGTTGCTAAACTGTTTCAAATTAATTGATTCCAGATGAGACCTCTGTTCTCACACACTGAAGATACTTCGGTAAACATCCAGCTCACAAAATGGATTCAAAATTCAGTTAGGGGTTTCACCAAAAAGAAGAGACGCCAGTTTTAAGTGTGAGATTACTTGAAATTTCTATGATGTCTGAGCTAGAAATAGTTTCTATTGTGGAATTCTTATCACTCAAAGGTTTGTCAATTTATGCTGTTATGTTACAGCAGTTGCAGAAAATGGGAATGCTAGTCTCAGTCTACTATAACTCTGAACTTCACATATGTTCCTTACACTAAATTAAATATGTCAGATGTTGTCGGAATAGCATATTAATTGAAGCTGAAATCACATGATACACTTTAAAGCATTTTATCAGATAAATTACAGAAATCACTCCAATCTTTGCAGTTTCCCCATATTTTCATGCAGAAGAAAAATTAACTTAGCTGCCCTATTAGCTGCCCTATCTCTCAATCAACCATTGCTATACATATTTTCCTCTGAAACTGCTGCTGATAAATTGCAATGACTTATCTCATCCCCTGGCATGTCCTATTGTAGCAGCGTTTCTGCTAATGAAGTAATCTAGTTCTTGTTGATTTCTTTGGACAGGCAACACTTATAATTGCAGCAAAGTTAAGGCTGATGTGGAGAAGCCTATAAAGAGCATTCTCCGTCCATGCTCATTCTCTGATGTGCAAGGCTGAAGTGAAAAAAAAAATCCTATTTCAGGGCCTAAGAATAAGAACTTGTCAAAGAAAGATGTCCTTTAGGTAAAATTTTCCCAAAGGATTTCCAATTCTTTTACTGAGTATCTTGTTCTTAGTTCTGTAACTTTGTTCTTCTGCAAGAGGCAAGAGAATTGCTTTTGAACTGCAGCCAGGAACTTCTGTTTTCTAGAGCACAGACTCTTCTAGACTCAGAAACGTGCTCCAAGAATGCCTTGTGTGTTAAGGCATGAAGCTCAGACCAGACCTCCTGCTCCCAATTTCCCTCTGCTCTCACTGCCCCTCTCGCGGCCACAGGAACTGTGCAGCTCTACCAGGGATCTGCTGCTCCTGAGCAAACATCTGCAGTTCCCCTGCCATGGACTCGCGCATATCTCTGCTTATAAAACCGGCCAGAGGACTGAACACAAGCATCTATTTGTGTTCCAAACCTCGGCAGACAGACCTGGCTGAGGCAGATGTCAGGTTAATTATTGCAGGACTTCTACACTGAAAGGCAATTTATTCATTGGGATCCGTTAGCCAGCGTGGGAAAAGAGAACAAAGTATTTACCTGGAGAATCACACAGACTTTGGAAACACTGAGCCAGATGGAAGAGCAAGGGAGGGGGAAAAGAGATGGACATCCAGCAGCGCCTGAGTGCGTGCTTCCCTACTCCTGAGCCCGGCGGTCCCTCTCTTATTCAACAGTTCCGTCATTAAATAATTCAAAACATTTAATTTCTTAATAGAGAGGCACAGAGTCTGTGAAAACCTTATCGTATCGCCACAAATCAACAGGAAGAAAGTCTTTCCCAGGGAGTTGCTAGTAACTGGAACGTGAAAAAGCAATGAGCATTCTCCTCATAAAGAGCCAATTTCTGAATTAGTGACCTCATTTGCTAAAGAGGTTCCTTTGTCACAGATATCTGGGTAGGTAAATACTGTGTTACACAGCCACTCTGTTCTTTGTAGCAGCGGTACAAAGAAGCTCTCCCAGCTTATACTGATTCTCTCCTCACTAAATGAATATTTAAAAGAGTAGACAATAAAGAGGGACTTCTATAGGAGGTGAAGGCATTTTTATCATGATGTCAGACTGCTATATGTGTTCCCGAAGGGCTGCACAGGAAGCACTTTTATTCTAAACTTAATGGTATTTATGGGGACCCGCAGCCTGATCTATTTTACCTTCCTTGGGGATGTGCTTATGCATGCATCACCCAGGAGTCTAATGCTTTTTGGACTAGCCCGTGTTAGAGACAGATACCAATTTGGTACCTTGTGAATAGTAATNGCCCGGCCCCGCCAACTTCTGGGGGCCCGCGAGCATCCCCCCTTTCCTTTCGTTTCCGAGCTGCCCACATGCTCGGGCCCCGCCGCTTCCCTTCCCCGCGCTGTCCTCTTCCCCCGGCGGGGCTCGCAGCGCTCCCCGCACCGCGCTCCCCCCG
>VXBB01008643.1:178811-267307 GCA_013399915.1 Illadopsis cleaveri
TAGAAAGAGGGAGGGAGGGGAAAGGGGAGAGGGAGGGAGAGGGAGCAAGGGGAGTGAAGCAAGATTAGAGGAAGGGAAAAGCTGGAGGCTGTTGCTTCGTCTCGATTTTCCTGTCCCTTCCCCCCAGCCCAGGGGGAGCGCAGCCCCCGGCCCTGCCCTCCCGCAGGGCCCCGCTCCTTGCGCTCCGCTGCTGCCCGTGGGGACGGCCTGGGGCTGGAGGGGCGAAACGAGCCGGGGAAGGAGCCCGGGGCAGCCTGTCCCTGTCCCTGTGCCGGGGCGGGTGTCCCCTCCCCACGGGCCGCTCCGCACCCTCTCGGTCACGCAGGCACCCACGGGCACGGATGCGAGGGGGCCGGAGACCCCCATGCTGCGGCGCTGGTGGCCTGTCGCTGTGTGTCCCCTCCCTGTCGCCTCTCTGCAGGCTGCCTAGGGCCACCCCACGGCGCCGCGGCTGCCGAGGCTCCGTGCGTAGGGACACAGACACGGGGCTCGGCTGGGCGGCACGAACAGCGCCAGCATTTTATACTCAATCCAGTCATGTTTCCTGTCAGGAGCAGACATTTGTCCAGGAATAAAAAAAGACGAAAAAAAAAAAAAAAAGGTGGGGGAGCAAAGACAAAGTTCCTCAAGCGTTTCTGGTTGTGGAAAAATCTTGGTCTCTTAACAGCTCACAGGCAAAGACTGAGGCCAGGCCTGGAGGTGGAGGGGGACTCTCCTTCTCAACCACGCCTGCCCCACGGCTGCCCCACTTCCCGTTCTCCTCACCTAAAGTGAGGCTGAGCTCCGTGAACGCAGGGAGCAGCACCCCGAGCCCGTGCACCCATCCACACCCAGAGGCAGCTCGCAGCCCCTTCACGCCTACACAGGGACAGGTGAGCCTGCAAATCCCCTCTGATCCACCAGCATCCATCGAGCTCCGCCCGTGTGAGCCTGTGGGCATGGCAAGTGCCATCCGTGTGGCTGTGGAGCAGGGCAAGGAAGGATGCAACACGTGGCCCCTCCAGAATAAAGATTGCATTCACTGCTGGAATAAACCTGGTACCTCTTTGTTAAGATATTCTGCCCACCCTCAGGCAGCCTAGCCCTCTGCTCATTCCCCAGGCCCCAGGGCAGCACTGGTGCTGCTCTGGGACCAAACCACCCAGCCCTGGAGAACAAGGCTTTTATATTCTGTGGTTAATTAGCTCTGCCAATAACTCCAGGCAAAGGAAAAAAAAAAATTGGCAAAAAACTGCCACTGTACAAACAAAGAATTTGGAGGGAGGAAAGCTGATATACAATGCATCCTTAGAAGTCTGAGGGACACTGAACGTAGCGCAGTGGACTCTATGGAATCATAGAATTGTTTAGGTTGGAAAAGCCCTGTAAGATCATCAAGTCCAACCGCTCTCCCAGCACTGCCAAATTCACCACTAAACCCTGTCCCCAAGTGCCATATCCACGTGTCTTTGAGTGCTTGAGTCACCACTTCCCTGGACAGGCCCTTGACAACCCTTTCAGTGAAGAATTTTCTCTAATAGGCAATCTAAACCTCCCTTGGTGCAGCCTGAGGCCATTTTCCCTTGTCCTGTTTCTCGGTACTTGCAGCAGAGTCTGACCCTCACCTGGCTACGACCTTTTGTCAGGGAACTGTAGAGAGCTCTAAGGAGAGGGAGCCTCCTTTTCCCCAGGCTAAATAACCCCAACCCTGCCCGATGGCAGCCCCGGGCAAACAGCCGGAGCCTTCTGGCTGCAGAGCTGGGGCTTGGAGAGTTAAGGACAAAAACTGCTTCAGAGTGTGGTTGAGAGTTGACATTTCAGTTCAGAAAGGCCCAGGGACAGGCCTGAGTGTGCCGTGAAGGGGGAGGATGGGACTGGAAGACAGACGGACAAAGCCCCAGGGCCACGCCTGGGGACCCAGGTGGCTGAACAGGGTGAGAAACAGCCAGGAACAAACCCAGAAACATCCCAGGGACTGAGCTGAAAGCATGAGGTAACAGCACAGCACAGTAATCAGTACTGAAGTTCTAAGGGCTTTATTTTGATAGGAATAGAGCTCTGGGATTAAGACTAAGAATTTTAAGAGTGAGTTTTGAGAGAGAATTCAAGGAGCAATAAAGGCCATCAAGAAATGAAACATAGACAGGATCCCTTGAGAATGCTTTAGGGAGATGTGGATGAGAAAGGAGGGTGGTGCAGATTAATTTGGAACCATTTTGTCAAGGAATTGGTTTTGGACAGAAAATAGGAAAGTCAAGAATGTCTCAAAATGGATTATATAGATCCACTCCAAACCTGTTGCCTTCAATGGACACCTGTCAATCTCCTGGTGATGGTGAAAGAACCATTTGATTTTGTCATAGGTACACTGCAGTACTAGTGAGCTCTGCCATAACTGCCACTAAGCTGAGACCTGAGAGCTGGCTGAGGAGCTTTTCCCTTTTTCCCTTCTCTTGCTGACTCTAGCACCATGGCAGAGGGGATGACTTTTGTAATTCCCTTTTTTAAAACGCTGAGATCAGATTTTTTTGAATAAAAAGGAAATGTGAAAGCAATTTCAATCTAATTAAGCATATACAATAGGTACCCATAACATTCTCTAGTCAAAGAGCATATTGATCTATAATGAAAGGTTTCATTAATTCCATTCAAGGACTCACGTTAACAAATGAGTGCAGTAACATCTGATCTGGAGAGAGCCTTGTATCTTCCCTTCCTTCTGCATTGAAATCTCAGCATAAAGTAATCAGATTCTGCTATTATTTTTCTCATTTGTTCATCTTCCCATAGGATCTATGGATAGATGGTCCTTATCTGCAAACAAAATTGAAGCAAAACTCCTGCTGGAATCTGTGTTTGCACCTCTGGCTAAGTCCCAAGGCTGATTACCTCAATAACCACTGTGGAATTAATTTCACCTACCTTAAGCCATTTTAAAATTGAGTCTCTAACAGGCTGTCTGTAGAAAAAGTTCAGTTAATGCAAATAAACAGTCCCTCTAATGGGGACAGACCATTAGCTAGAGACTCCTCTCTGTATCCGAAAGACAACTTCCTCACTAAAAGCCTACCTACAGCCATCTGCCAGCCAGAGGAGATGAGGCAGGACCTGCTTTTTCTGTTGGACACAGAAAAGAAGTGCTCAAACCAAAATCAGCCCATGATGCTGATAAATGGCAACATTTGGAACATTCCCTTCAGCCACTGCAGCTCTCATTCTGGCAGCTCCAAACTGGCCTATCATCCTTCCAGGAGAGCGTTGCACAGAAAATGACAGCAGGTCACTCAAAGGAGGCGTGGGCAGGGAGAAAGGGCAGCCTGGAGTGGCTGCAGAACTGACCCACTGATTTCTGCCAGTGCTTGTGAGTTCACAGCCTGCCCAGGCCACACGTTGATATTCCCAGCACACACAGAGACAGGGAAAAGAGGATTTTCCTCCCCCCATTTCTGCCTTTGGTGACTCCTCACCTCAACAGCCCTGGGCTGGTGGTCACTCTATGAATGGCACATTGAACCAAGCTAAACTCAGTGTCACATTCACTGCTGAGAAATCTTTCTAAATACAATGGTCAACTCTCTTCACAAAATGTTAGATGCACCCCCAAAACCCAGGCTGATCTCTCCTGCTGCCAAGGAAGGCATGGGAAGCAGCAGGAGAGCACATAGTCCTGGAGTTAGCATTTCCAGCTGCTTGAAACCTGGAGTCAGAATGAAATCAGTGTCAGACGTAAATAAAGGAAGTTTATACATATTTTAAACAGTATTTGTTTTTGCATATCCATATATTTAGGTTAGGAACATCTGTGATAACAAATCTGTGAAACCAAAAAAAAAAAGTTTTCTTTTCTACTGTGGGTTGACAAAATCTGAAGTTTTTTAAAATTATGCTTATTGCTGGGTCAATTAACGCATTTTTTTTTGTTTGAAAAGAAGCTGGCTTTGTTTTCTAAGCGTCTGAAGGGATACATATACTTCTGCTAATTGAATCATTGTTCTAGGAAATTGTGAGTTTATAAAATTAGGGCAAGAAAATTTCAAGTTTAAGGTGGACATTTGCATTGGGGTGCATGAAAAAGTTTGAACTGTGAACGTCAGGAGCTGAACTGCAAAAAGCTTCTAGCAATTCAAAAGAATTTATCCGTATCCCATTTCCTCACCAGCCTGGGCACATTTGCACAAGGAGTAGGAAAGGAGAAACTTCTTTCCATCTTTTAACCCTGTTTTCTTCTGCCCTCCCCTCAGCCCTGTTTGGCTTTTCCAACACATGCTCTTCCCTCTCAGCTCCCTTTAACAGACCTGCAATTTCCTTCACTTTTCTTCTCACCTGGAAAATATTAGAGATGTAAGAGGCACATGAGTAGCATATTGCTATCTGCAGGAGCTGGGAGCTCAGGAAGGAGCAGGAGAAGCAGAGGTTTATAGGAAAAGATATTCCACAGAATCAGAACAAAGTTCTTCAAAATGCCCTTCAATTTCAGTGTCATTTTGCTAATGAATCAAAGCACAACTTGAATCTTATGTGGAAACATGAAAAGTGGCTAGGATTGAAGGAGAGAAAAACCCTTGTTCTTAATAGTGCCAAGCCCAGGAAAATTAATTAAAGCCACAATGCCAGCTGAGTGAGACGACAATGTGTAAAGAGAGTATAACTAACCAAAGTGTTTTTCTGGTGGTGAGGAAACAAGGCTTTTACACCATAAATAATGAACAGCTCAAAGCAGCTGCTACCTAAAGCCATTTCTTCTAATAACAAATGTCTTCCTTGTAGAAATATAAGAATACAACAACATGTGTTTACTTGAAAAGGTTAAAACAAAGGCAAAGCCACGGAGGTTAAAACAAATATACACAAAACAACTGATAGGAGTCTCCACAAAGTTAGCAATGCAAACATTTTCTGGGGGTTAGACTTGAAGCATTGAAACCTAGAGGGAAAAGGAAATTTTGAAGTGGGAAGAGGATCACAGTAAAAACAAACTGAACTATGGAAATAGTACAGTCATAAACAAAGAATTTGGGGTGGTTTTAAATTCCAGATGTGCACATGGAGCTTCCTGCAAGGGCACAGGCTACACTAATAAACCATCTCCTGAAAACACCTATCCCAAGTGGAACAGCTATTCCATGGAGATGAGAATCACTCTTGTCAACAAAACCCAGGCATCCAGGCTCAGGCCGCAGAACCAGCACTTTCCTGCCCACAAAATACAACAGAATGGAGTCCAGTTTCATTTAGGCTGCACTAGAACAAAGCTATTTTCTCTCAGTGTTCAGAGACCTTTTAAAGCTGAGTCTGTTTGTGTTAAGGCTTTGGTGGGAGAGCTTCGCTCAAGACGTTGCTTTGTAAAATCTGAGGATGTTTGGCAATGTATGGACACTGAAACATTGCTGTCACTGAGCTTTGAGATCATCTTACCCTCATACAATCCTCTGAATCTTTTGAGCCTATTTTATTCAGCCTGTTTATGATGTGGTAAGTGACTGTTGTGAATGCAGCAGCATTCAGGCCATCATCCCATTTCCTCAACTGTGCTGGGAGGCAGTGAAGGCCCAGCAAGATTGGGCTGGTCCTGGTCAGCTTTTCTGTCCTGAGGGTCTCTCTCAAGCATGGGAGGTCTCCAGAAGCACTGGGACACTTTTGGTTGCCTTGAGTTCTGCACTTGGCCCAGCTGGGTGATTCTGACCACACTGAAGTAGATTACCACAGAGAACATTATTTGTAAGGAAAGTAATTCAAAAATTCTCTCTGCAAAGGGTCTGCTGACCAATGTAAATTCACAACTGTGGACTATTTATAGCCTCAGCCCAGTATCCAAAAATTACAGCACAAAGAATCCAAGAGGATAAAGGCCTGCATGGGTGAGTCAGACCAACCTCATAAACTTTTTGATGTATCAATGTATTCTGCTAATAAGTTCTTTAGAAATGAAAATAATAAAATTAAATTTCTCATTTAGATGAGGCATTATTTAGTTAGGAACTTGAGGCTCATTTATTTCTGATGCTGTGCATTAAAAGAAAGAAATGCAATTTTTTTTGTGTATGAACACACAATAAGGGACAGGTTGGGAATGAGAGGCTGGGGAGAAACCGTGAGAAGGGACCTGGGGGTCCTGGTGGATTGCCAGGTGGATCTGAGTCAGCAGTGCAGGGACAAATGATCCTTATAGGTCCCTTCCAACCCAGGATATTCCATAATTCCATGGTTCTGTGATTCCAACCATGTGTAAGGCACTGTTTGCACAGGCTGCCAAACTGGATAACACCTCCAAATATATTCCTCTAATGTAGTCAACTGATAGCTTATTAATTTATCTTGTTAGAAAACAAGTTTAAAAAAAATCACTGCATCTTCCTAGAGAGCATGCACAGCTTCTACACACATCATCTGGCAGTAAGATATAGCACAGCTAAATAGCTGCTAATAATCTTGTCTTTTCATTCCAGGTCCGAATGTCAGTTATTTTGTGCAGGATGTGCTGTACAATTAATGATTGATTATTTCTGCCAAAATCTAAGAAAAAATATAACATCTTCACCATGTTTCATTTTAATCCATTTTCCTGTTTTGTCTGGAGAAATCAAGTTTGATTTGTTAGCATGTACTTCTGCTGGGAATATTCTTTCCATTGTATGGGGCACACCAACCATCAGCTTGTGAACAGTCCTGGCTGTGCCCAGGAAGATTTAAAGGAGAGTTCTGTCCCTGGAATCTCCCTGCTCACCCTCCTGTGCTGATGAACACTAGGCAGTCATGCCTATCTAGCACAAAGATCTTTCTTCATTTAATGCCTGCAGCTTGAGGTAGTCAGTCTCGCCCACCATGTGCCTCAAGTATTTCAGATTGTTCCTGGTGATTTCTGTCCCTGTCCCCTTGCTATTCCAGGCACCAAAGCTGGGAGCTACTTATGTCTCCACACAAGGCCATAATCAAAGGCATTTTCACATCTGTACATGAATAGCCATGATCCAAGAGATCAAGTATTCTCGAGTTCAGTAAACAGCTATAAATTGTGCATAGACTAGCAAAATAATGGCAAAATTATAAAGTTTTATCCTTAAATCACATGCTGTCACTGCTTTCACATCTATCTGCTACTGGAAAAAACACGGTGGCTTTAATGGAGTAACAAAGTTATAAAAAAAATATGTTCACTTCGATATTTAAAGTCTCCAAGATTATAATTCTTTATTATTGATTTTATCAGGAAATAAAAATATAACAGACTTTGGAGTTTGTCAGATGAGTCACAACTGAAAACATCAGATGATTCACACAAGAATCAATCATAAAACAAGAAAACAATCTCAGTTATTAAACTTGTTAAAAAAAAAATGAAATGGCTCCTCTTTACTATAAATCTGCCACAGGGTTTAAAATCTCATTGATCATACAGTGCAATCTTTTTAAAATCCTATGTATAATATGGTATCATTTTGCTTTTGCCCAGATAATTATTTGAAGAGTCTGCTGATTTTTTTTCTCTATTTCCCAATAATATAAATGAAATATTGAATAGCATTTTTAGTTTCATGTACAAGCAAGTCAGGGGTCATAAATCCCACTCAGAGAAAGGGATGCCTGAAAGTGACAGGCAGGAAGCTCAGCCATCTATTTGCCTTTAATTCTCACCTAGATAGATCATCTAACAAGCTTCTGTGGAAAAGCGTGGTGTCCTTTAGGCATCTATAAGAAATCATGAGAATGCCTTTCTGTTGCTTGGTCATTTGCTGATTTTGGTTATTTGTTCTGTGTATGTGGTGATGTTTCTTAGTTTTCAAGGAAAAAAAACCAAAAAACTAAAAATCTTCTGTTGATTCCACAGAAGAGATGTGTTGCTGTTCGCCTTCCATTTTTCAAAATCAGGAGGTAGATTAACACAGATGCTTAATGCATCAAACAATGTCAGGATTTTTTCCAAGTGAAATATTGCAAGTGCTAAGAAATAGTGAAAAACATGCCCAAACTGTGCTGCCACACCGTGAAATTCAACCAGAAGACGCATTCCATCTGAAAATCCAATGCGCCCTTCCTACTAATTTAATCAACAATAGAAACAAAACTACATATTTAAAAAAGAAACAAATGGGAATTTCCACACGGACTAGGCCTCTTCAGTCTCTGTTCAGGTTATACAACACAAAGCAACGCTTCACAGAAGCATTTCATACAATTTAACACAGTTGAATGGCTCTTTCCTAGGAGTATTGGAGAAAATTACATATGTTCTGGATCTGCAGAGCCCATAATCCATGGAAAATGCTTTCATTTCCATAAGACCTACTCAGAGAAAGCCTCATCTTTCTCCATTTTCCACCACTGCTGTGCAGGAATGTGCAAGGAGCCCTCACTAAACTGTTTAGCATCTAGATGAACTCATTTCCATGGAAAGCAGCACCTGCAATTCTCTCCCATGCGGAAACCTCTAAGAGGTTCTCTGTAGTCGCATCTGCTTTTAGGGATGTATTGATTACTCTGACTGTCCGTGGCTTTCCCAGGCATCTTCTTGGAGAAGGGTGGCCTCCTGCAGCTTTTCGGAATCGAGTGGATGCTCTCTGCCATTGCTGCCTGCTCAGTGTTCCACACCAGGCACTGAGACCTGCCCTGAAGGCACCAAGGTACTGTCCCAATTTCAAGAACATACCCACAAGATGTTAAAATGAGCCAACACCTACTTTCCTAAGCTTTTAAAAGTCAGTTATTTCAATGTATTCCCATCTGGACTTCTGCAACAGTCATGGATCTGACAGTGTGCCCTGGGCTGAGCCCCAGCATGGGCAGCAGGGGAGGAGGATTCTGCCCCTCTGCCCCTCAGGTGAGACCCCATCTGCAGAGCTGCCCCAGCCCTGGGCCAGCACAGCAAGGACCTGGAGCTGCTGGAGAGAGCCCAGAGGAGGCACCAGCATGAGCAGAGGGATGGAGCAGCTCTGCTGGGAGGAAAGGCTGGGAGACCTGGGATTGTTCACCTGGACAGGAGAAGCTTTGGGGTGATCTCCATGTGGCNTTATGGTGTCATAATAAAGTACACAGAACTATATTATAGGCCTACATGTTTTCTTTTTTGATTTGATAATGCAGCTTGGCATTGTTTTGAAGATGTAACTGGACTGCACTACTTGTGGTAGAACATAGTATTTGAAAGTTTGACTTAAGAATACCAGAAACAGAGAATTTAAATACAATATTGATAAATAACACCCCTATGTACCCAGGAGTTATACGTGTTAATACATTTAAAGCATTGATCTAGGGACATGTTTGACTTTTAATTGTAATATTAAAATTAGTAATAGGGATGGTTACAGTAGTCCAACAAAACCAAGGTTAGAAAAATATGCCTGAATGTTTGAAGCTCTTGATCATGGAGTGAAAAGAAAGATTAATTTTCTTTCATTGCAGTGATTCATGCAATTAAATTAATACTGTCCCCATACCATTTCAGCATCTGTTCTGTTGAAAAGGTAACTGAAAAAGACTCTGTAGGAGTATTGCAAAATGAAGAGGCAAAAAAATGAGACAAAGAAGTTCGATAACATGATTAATTAATTTTTAATGTCACAAGTCTTCAGGTCAAGCTCAAAAAAAGAAAAGAAACCTTTTGGCTGGTAAGGATGAAGAAAAAAGAGCACAGGATTCAGAGACTTTCCTACTTGCTCCCTAAATGAGCTACAACATAAGGAAGCCATGCCAGATTCTGTTAACATGCCATAAATCAAAAATAACACCATTGGCTTACTTAGATTTTACGTTGACTTCAGGATAGTTACTTTGAATTTACATCACTGTAGGATCAGGATCAAACTGCTGAGAGGATATTAAAAGGAGATTAAACATGATCTTAAACAGCGATTTCTCAGGAGATCCAAGGATTTTCAATTCGCAAGATTTTACAACTGTCTGAGAGTTGGATAAATTTCAAATGCAGTTGCTGATAAAAGCAATTGCAGCTGCCAAAAGAACCTGTTTTAAGGATGTGGAAGTTGGCGGAGGAGCTGAACATCCTGAGAGGAACAGAACAAGGGAGGCCATGAGGGAAGGGAGATCTGAGAGCATTTCTGGGAGCACAGAGGTGATCCTGAATTAGTTCTACTCAGATATTGGATAGGTTTATGCTCTGGTCACTTATTCAGTAAAACTTTGAGTCTAGGTTTGAAGAACAGATACCAGATTTTGATATCATTCAGCTGCCTGACTCCTGTTCAAGACAGACTTGTGATGAAAGAACTCAGAAAACTTTTAAATACTTAGGTCTGAGTTGTTTTGCTTTTTTCCAGGCACAAGACTAATATTCATCATTTCCATGTCTGAATGTTGATTTCAACCTTGATGCCTGATCTAGCTTTTCCTTCATTCATTAAACAGGACTTCTACAGAATTTAATGGAAAAAACCTAATTTTTGTCTGGAAGCCTCTGCTCTTGGGTGTCGGCAGGTGCAATTTGCAGGGAGCTCTCAGAGCATCAGTGAGAGGAGTGCAACAATCCAATCTGTAATTTTTGAACAGAGGATGAGTTTCATTTCACTCAAATTAATTTCTCATCTGCCATAACAGGATACCATATCCATCTTCTGATACTTTGAAAGTCATAGACTCAGTTGATAAATTTTCTTGGATAAATGAGAACTCCAAAGAACTGATAAACAAAGAGTAAAGCCTGGTTTGATGCTGGTCTATGGGTAGGAGTTATAAGAAGAAATTAATCCTCCACTCTCAAATTATGTGTGCAGTTCTGAGCATTGTGTGTCCTTTAAATTTCCTTATGCACCCATGCACAAGCTGACCAGAAATCAAGTTGAGCAGATCTACAGATGCTTTTTGAGTCCAACTGTAATAGTTCTGTACACCAAAGAATTGAATAAAATACACACAAAGCAGACATACAATTTTTTTTGTACCTTTAACCCTGAAAATCAAGCACTGTAAATCATCCTCTTCAGGGATGTGCTGTAGTAACTAAAGTATGCAGATTTTAAAGACACCAAGAGAATAATTTTAAATATTCTAAACTACATACAAAAATGATACATTAAACATGAAACATTATATAATGGGCTAATTTGAAGAAGTCCCTGAATTCTACTGGCCTTAAATTTGGCTGAGGAAAATCCTTAAAGAAAGCATCTTCTCTGATTCACAAGTGATTTTTTTATTGTTTGTGTTTTGTGATGCAACAGTGACCTAGATCAAATTTTATACAATTATGTAGTGCTTTTTCAGAAATAAAATGGAACTGAAATACACATACAAGTAAAATAGTTTAATTTTATTGCCCAGAGCAATTACAGCATGAAATCAGACAAAAAGGGGGCAGAGCCTGCTGTAAAAGGCCAAAGAAAGTATTCGGATGTCAATCTAACTTTATTCTTTAGAAACAAATCTGCCTCTAGGAAATAGAAAATGGAATTTTACATTCATTATAATAAAAATCCCAAAAAGAGTATGGCAGATATTGAAGCATGTCCCACATGACATTCCTGAGTAGTCCATTAAATGTCACTATTTCTGCATTGTTTGCAGTTATGTCCATGGCCTCCATGCATTTCACCTTCCTGTCCTAAATCAAAGAGCCCTTGTGGCACCCAGCATCTCACCTCTCAAAGCATTTGGCACTTCAGCTTTTCCAATTAAAATCCCAGTTAACAACAGGGATGTTTCTTCTCAACAGAAAATATTCAGTGCCTTGTGCAATTTGAGCCTGAATTTGCATGTCCTTTTATCAGCCTCTGTTTAAATTGTTCATTTCCATAATATTTTTACTTGAATTTTTTTTTGTTGCTAGTCAAAATATTAAACTGAAATTTTAGCAACAAATAATTGGTAAATTGACATTAAATCCAGTATGCAAATGGTATGGAGACAATTGGAGAAGGGAAATATTTTAGACAAGTCAAAATATTGTTTTAATATATTTTAAACAAAATGTGTGAAAATGTTATTTATAAATGAAAATCAAAATGAAATGTAACTAAATTTCTCAAACCTAAATGTTTAAAACTGTCTTTGAGCAGATTAGAACATTTAGTTCAACAGTAAATACATTTTGGGAGTTTCATTTCAAAGAGAAAAAAAGTTTAAATTGTTTCATTGAGTTACCAAAGTTGAAAAACACAGTTCTCAGTTAAAATAAGGTTTATGGGAACACCTATAAATGTTGGTAACAAGTAAAATGATAATGACATGCACAGAAATATTCCACTGAACTTGTAAATTATGAACTTCACTGGTTTGATAAAAAAGTATTTCCATGACCTTTGTTCCCCAGGATCTTATGGATAGATTCTCATGTTAATACACCCAGTATAAATATATTTTTATAATTTACATACTCCCAGAAAAAAAGAACCGCCTATTTTTACCTATCTCCATACATATTAAACAACTAGAAGGCAATGAAATGTGAAAAGGCAGCAGCTAAAATGTGTAAAACCAAACATTTATAAAGATATGATCAAGAGTGAATGCAAATGTCACACTATTCATGTTGGGCATTACAAGGCACCTGAGGACTGATGGGGAAGGCAAAGTGAGGGTCTATCAAAAGCAGTGCTTTGTTCAGGGTAACGAGGTCATCACTCCATTGTGCATTTGGGATCGAATTAACAGAAAAACTCATTGAGGGTCAAAATGCTGTATTGCAATCAAAGTCCTTGAAAGCAGCTCTTTAAGAACCTGTACATCCAAATGGCAAAGGGAGGAGGTTAGATAATCCATTTTTATAAAATGCTGTATAACAAGCAAATTAGAGAAATGCATAAAAATAAGAGGAAAATTTGAGTATTAAGTGTTGTTCATAACTACACAGTATTGTTCTTAGACAGAAAACAAACTGCATTGGTTTGTAATATCCATGAGATGCACTCAGAAAAAAAAGAATTGATTCATTTGTCCAAAATAGAGCTTTCCCCAATGACAGAAATGGCATTTCCTGGGAAAACGCGGAACAGCCATTAAATACAGGGATGACCTGAGTGTGCTGGAGCGTGCAGATGGTGACTGAAATCTGGGAAGAGACAACATCTCAGTGCATGGAAGAGAAACTGAAAGAGGGGAAGTTTAGATTGCATCTTGGAAGGAATTGTTCCCTAGGAGGGCGGGCAGGCCCTGGCACAGGGTGCCCAGCGAAGCTGTGGCTGCCCCTGGATCCCTGGCAGGGTCCAAGGGCAGGTTGGACACTGGGGCTTGGAGCAGTCTGGGACAGTGGGAGGTGTCCCTGCCATGGCAGGGGTGGCACTGGGTGGGCTTTAATATCCCTTCAAACCCAAACCATTCTGTGGTTCTCTAAGTTACATGTCTTCTTTCTAAAGATGAAGACTTTTTGTCCAAAGATAGAAATGTTTCCAAAGTATTTTTGGAAATATTTGGGAATATTAGCAGTGGCAAGTGGAATGAAAACTTATCAAATTCTCAACCATTTGAATCTACAGAATGATGATTGACATCAAGGAAAAGGAAGAATGACTAGTTTAAATTAAATTTAATCTAATGAAGCTACAGGCTTGCCAATGTATTAAAAACGTATACACTGCCACCTCAACAAACAAAATACCATAACTCCATTAGAAAAAAAGCTAAAAATTCGCCTCGAAAACAAGGCAGTTCTAATGAGACTTGTCATTCATCTCCTTCACAGGAGGCGTGATTCATGATTCATTATGTTTGTAAAATACTTTGAAACCCTGAGATGAGAGGTGCCAAAGACATGCAAAACATCACCATGATGATGCAGAGGGGTGTTATCATTGCCATCAAACACGGTGCCTCAGGAAAGGGCACTTTCCACAGCAATTCATTCGGGATTTTAATCCTCACTTATTCCAGCAGGAAGCCACTGCTGCCATCAGATCTAAACCTTCATCCAGGGAGGGAAACTGTCAGGAATAAATCCTTCATTCCCAGCCCCAACACTGCTAAACAGAAAATTGGATCTGAATTAGAGCTTAGCAGGGTGCAGCATCAATTCAGCATCCACCTCCATGGGCAGCAGCTCTGGCTCTGGAGCTCTTCTCCTCCAGGACACAGGGCAGACAGAGAATTCCAGAGCTCCTCTCCTCCAGGGCAAAGGGCAAATCATCTGCCACATTTGAGTTCATGCAAATGCTGTTCTAAAGAATACTGCACAGAGAGTGCCAAAATAAAAATGTATGCAAATGCGTAATATGCAAAAGGAAAAGTTAATTTCTTTTTATTTTTTTATTATTATAATAAATTATCATTTTTATTTTAACACCCCCCTGAATACAGCAAGTAGTTTAACTTCACAGTCACACTGAATACCTCCAAAATTTCTTCAGTATTAGCTGAGGATTGAGGAATTTTTTTGTCATCTAGGCAGCAACACAGGCTCACTTTGACATCTGTGTCATTAAAATAACAGGGCGGTGCTGCTATTGAAGGAGAGACTGTGGTTCCATACATCAACACCAACTCATCCCCCATGACACAGCAGCAGGATTTCCACAGCCAGCATCTGCCCAGGCAAAGGAATTTGTGGGAAGCTTTGCAGGAGCCCCCATGTGCCCAAGCTCTGCCTTTTGCCACTGCTGTTTCTGCTGATGAAATATTAATGATTCTTTGCAAGGTTCAGCTATGCCATGCTGGTAATCTGTCACTTTTACTCACTTATCTATAAGTAAGCAAATTACATCAGTGGTTAAAAGGTTATATTTTTTATTGATCTTAAGCCACAATCTGACAGATGTTATTTTCTTTCCATAGGTGCTGTTGTTGGCAGCACACTTCAGTGGAATTGTCCTGAAATTAAATTCCTGCTTTGGTTCATTAGAATATTCAACAAGTGAATACATTTATAAATCATAATTAATTTATCCTTTCTGTTTTGTTTCTCTCTTGAATTGCTTTGCATTTGTTTGTTACAGTTTTGGGGCAGAGAGAAAATAGGTCTATTAAAGATTTTGAAAGTCTCTTGGAAAAAAATTAACTTTTATTGATTGCTGTGAAGGAACTTGCTCTTGCTTGGAGAGGATCAAGCTGTCCTTGTCTTTCTCCAGTTAAACCCAAACCAGTCTGCAAACTTCTGCAGCTGACCTGTCACATACAGGGCCTGTCCCAAATTACACCTCTGGCTCTTAATTCTGCTGTTAATTCACAGAACAGTTTTGAAGTTAATGGAGCTGTGCTAGTTTTCATGTGCAGAATGTTCTGCCCATTATTTCTGACATCACACAATTACAGAACAGTTCTACCAGGCTCCTTGTTTTTTTCAAGAAATAGTTCATTTAAATCAAGTGTGGTGTATTGTACAACTCTTTAAAAAAGGCTTAAAAAGCCAAGGGAGTAGAAAGAGTAGATTACTGTGTTGCTTATAATAGGGAGGTGGAAGAGCTTCATTTTGATGTAAATTCCTCTAAGGAATGATGGGTTCATTTTGCCTTGATAACGTTCAAGGTGTCACTAATTCTTTGTGGAAACAACATATCAGATATACAGAGAAGCTTTCCATAACAGTACCCTGGAAACCAAAATATTTGTTACTTTTAATAGACTAACAGAGTCTGGGAGCAGTTTCTTGTCCTTTTGCTTTTTTTCTGATGATTTGGGAAACAATGGTCAGCATTCTCATGTCTCAGCAGAGGATGGTTTGGGGTAATCAAAGGACACATAAGCCATGAACAAAGGGTGGGGGCTGCTCTTCCTCCTGACCCTGCCCGGCCAGCCGAGCAAAGGGACAGAGCTGCTCATCATCCTGAGGGATGATCAGCATGGTGCTAATCCTGTCTGCTAAGTGGTGATCATTGTGCTAAACCCCTCCGGTGGGGGAAATCAAGGATTATGCTCCTGGGGTCGTTCAGTTCCACAGCTCCACGCGGCAGACATGCACCTGTCTGCCACAATCTGCCTCTGCTGGCATGCTGAAGGGTCTGCTGACAGGAAAGCACTGGTTTAAAGCCTTCCAAACATGATTCCCAAAGACAATGCAAACATTTAAACACATCTAAAATCGATTTATGCCCTGCCTCCCTCAAATCAGAGCAAATCAGGGAACAGATCCATCTCCAGCTCTGCAGTGCAAACTCTGCTGCCCTCCCACGACACCAGTGCACAACACCTGGGACACACTCAACAGCTCAGGATCAGAGGAGAACACACCACCAGTTTTGGGAAACTCTGCCAGAGATGCCAACTCGACAACTGCTTGTGATTCCCATTCTTGTAACCAGGAGTAAGAACCACAGTGGGTTCTTGGCTTGCAGAGAGCTTCACCAGCTCTCTGAAAAGGCCACAAGGTCCACAGGGAAAATAACATGGCCTAGAGCACAATTTGCTCTCCCTGACTACTCATTTGGATCATTCCCCTGGTTCAGAACACAATTTCTCTTCTTGTGGTGCTGTTCTTAAAATCACCACTTAACTCATTTGCATTTTTGCCCCGCCAAAGAGAAATGTTGTAGTTCTTTCTGTGTTGATCCTTATCCCTCTCCAGTTCACAACATGAACATAAAAAATCAGTCTAAATAAGTGTTGATCCTCCAATAAAGGTTCATCTGAAACACTGTCCAGGAAACCCAAGAAAACAATATAAAGTGAAAGGAAATGTAGAGGGGGAAGCTGCATGTTGCTGCTTCTGTTCAAAGCCCGGACTGCCTGAAAGAATCCAGTGTGAATATCACATTGAAGTGACCTACAGAAACCATAAACACTTTGTGTTTGATCACAAAAGAGAAGAAACCTAGGTAAGACATCAAATACAGTAAAAAACAGCAGAGAATAATAGATACAAGGCAAAGTGCAAAGGTGAAAGAAGAGAGATATTACAAAAATCCTAAAACAAAAAGGTGCTAATTGCCCTTTATCTTAAAGCAGGCAATTTTCCAAGACATTGTAACTAGCCCTCGTCTTCCTGTTAGATAAAAGAATAATATTTCAAGTAGAACACTTCAAATACAAAGCAAAATCACCCACCTCAAACATCAAGTAAGAAAAAAATTTCCCGAGAATATTCTGTGCAAATTGCACCAAAACTCACTGAACTTGTTAAAACAAAAGATGAGAATCCAGTTCAGTGTTTAATCATTGCAGCATCCTGTCAGTAATAACTTAGTGAGCAGGTTAATGTGATTATTTGTATCATAAAGCACAACCGTCTGGAGGTACAGAAACTATTGTTTAAGGACTCCCAGGGCCTGTTCTGTTCTGGTTCACCTTAAACTATCACTTTGAAGCACAACAGTTTGCTTTTAAACTAGGGTTTATATTTAATGTTAAATTAAACACATCAGAATGCACTGCTTGATTTTTAGGTATCATGTTCACTTAGCCAACAGAAATTTGCAGGAATATGTATTTCCAGCTGTATACATTCCAGCCATGGAAATATGGAGCGTGTGGAAGATTTGGAGCTCTTCCTCTACCTTTAGAGCCCTACCTGAGTGACTGAAATTGCTCCTTTGTCTCAGAAAACACTAGCTGGAGTTCACTCTTGGTGGTTCTTTGGGGAAGGTTTTGGGGGGCTGTGGAGCAGGAGTAACTCCACCCCACTGGGCTCTTCCCAGTGTTCACACACTCCAACCTTTTCTGGCAGGCGAACTGGCTCTGCTTTCCCCCATAGATGCTTTGAATACGGCAAGAGTACATTTGGATAATGTTTAAAGTCAAATATTCCAATAGGTCAAGACCAGCAGAATTAATGATCTGCATTAGTAAATCACACAATCATGTCTGTGCTGTTTTTCCCTACATGGAGAATAAAAGCAATGTGGTGTGGAATGCAGAAAAAAACACTAGATCCTTCTAGCATTTTTTCTGTCAGTGTTTCACAGGATTTTGGGATAAATTCTTACACAGCCATTACTCCTTTTGTTCTAGCCTTTATTGAGCTCTCCATAGTGCACAAGGTGGGGATACTGGGCTCTGTTTTGGCTTTTCCCCCTGATTTTCCTGCTTCAGGAATACTGAAGGAACTGATCTTCACCTTGAAATGTCAATCCCATTTCAGTTTATACTGAAATACTTATTCCAAAACAGATAATTTTAAGTCACTTATCCAGGGTTACAGAATTCCATTTTTCCTCCATCCTTCTGGCCAGGCTGTGCTGGGACCTAAATTACTCACAGCCTGTGAAGCTGGAAAAGCTGTGCCATGGCCACTCTCCTTCTCTGAATTGTCTTCTCTAAAAGGACTTGTTTGTGAGAATAAGCAGCCCCACAAGTCATGATTCAAACCTTCTACGGCATCTTGAGGGTTTGTATTTGCTGAAAGCACAGATTCCCCAGAGGAAGCCAAAAACTCCTCAAACTTTTGACTAAGGGATTTATAAGGACTAAAATATCCACCAGAACACACCCAAACATCCAGTGAAGAAATGTTTGGTTTAGACATTCTGATTAAAATCTCCTGTCAGTCAGTTTGTGTTGACTTGCTCACCACCATACAGCAACCCAACCCCAAACCATCCACAGGTTACACATCTGGGACTTCTGCTCGATGGGACAGTGCTTCCATCTGGGAAAATTCACTGGGAATAACAGCAATAGAAATGCTATGAAAAAATGAAATGTTTCCATTTTGTTATGCCCCGAATGAAGAATACAACAGAGAAATAAGTTGGATTCTACATTGTAGATGCAGAACTGGCTGTGAGAGGAGAGAAAAAGCTGTTCCAGTAGCAGGAGATAATTATGGACAATGACAGGATATCTCACAAAGTCTCCCGGGGAAAAAAATTGACCCAGGATATCAATAAAATAATTCCACTTTATCTTTTCATCTTTGTCTCAGCTTCTTTTCCTTCTTTCTTTCTTTCCACTTTACTACTACTCTTATTTAACCTTCAGCTCATCATTAAAGTAGCCATTGAGCAGCAGCAATAATTTTATAGTGAGCTCTATAATCTTCTTGCTTTTGGCATTAATCTCAGGAGATTTTCTTCTTTTTAACATTACTTCTTAATGTTTCCAACATGATAAGGATGTATTCTCTGCTATCTGAATTGCTTTCTATTGGTACTAATTATTTCCTTAAATTTGAAAAACATTTCAGTGCCAGGTAGTGAGACCCTCAGCTTAATCCCATATTCCTGCCAAAGCCTTATTTTGGATTTCTGCAGAACTCTAGACCTGGTTGCATGACAGCAACTCTTCAGTCCACTGCATCCTTCAACAAATAAATAAGAATTCCATAAAAGTCCTTGGGGCTCTCACTGATAAGGTGACACAAAAGTACCAGAACACTGCTGCTGATGTAGCCCTGCCAAAGAGGGGAACAAGTACAAGCTTAAATTAGAAAATAACATACCTACTTCTCAGTTTTGTTGTAATTCTGGATATCCTATTATATTACCTATTACCAGGGACTTTTATGATTTCAGTTCTGCAGAGTATAAACATCACCTTAACAGAATTAATAACTCTGAGTATTATGATTGCTAAGAAAGTACCAGCAAAAATGCCAGAAAGCATTAAAGATATTAACATTAACATTTAAAACAAGCTGCAGAGAAATCAAACTGAAATTAAATAAGAATCTTTCTGCTGGCTCTTCATTTTAAGGAAATCCATGAATTTCACTTGCAGGAATGCTACTAGGAAATTAAATTAAGCTGACTGTGCTTGCTGAAAATGGTGTGAGCCCCAGCAGATGAGACAGCACAAAGAGGTGACTTGGCAAACTTTGTCCTGACCAGCCCCTGCACAAAGACATGGGAGCAACACTGGAATTTAGGGGTTGGTTTGTGGGTAGAACTGCACCAACCAACTGTTCTTCATGTCCCTGTGACAATGGGGACTTCCCCTGACAACTGGAGGATGTGATGGAACAAATGCTGGTTTTTACGGTGTAAATTCTCTGGCAAACATGGTGAGCTCACAGACAGAAAACTCTCCTAGGGAAATCCTAAACACACCTGGCACAAACCATGCCGAAATCTGACAAATCTCAACCAGGCATGGGTTTGTGCTGGCTAACTGGACACAGCAGTAATTAGAGAAAGGAACCTTCATCTTCTCCCATCGAGGTGCTGCTGCTGTTCAAGTGCTATTGCCTCCCTCACACCATGGGCCCAGCACAGCAAAGGAAAAAGGCAAGAGTTATTGCACATAAAAGGTCAAACAGATGAGCTAATGGTTCCAGCCAATCCTGAAATTAAAACCACTTTTATTTAGTTGCTCTCTGAGCTCTATACACATGCGCATCTTCATAAATGCCTGTGCTGCAGGAGGAATTTCCTCCATGTGCTCCTTTACTTGCCTTTCTTATTGTTCCCCAATTGATGTGGGTTTTTTAATGCAGAAGAAACAGGATGGCAAAAGAGGTCCATTAATTGTTTTTAAAAATATAATATATTAAAATACATATTACATATGCTCCTTTATGGCTTTATGACTGATATTTTCAGTATGAATATTCCAACACGGGTGAATGGTCTGGAGTAGTCAGTCAGAGGCCATTCACACTGCAGAAGTGAATGCTGCTCAAAGGAAAAGTTTATCTTATGTCTTTTTATGAAAAATAACCCATTTTGACTTTTTTCCCATGTAAAACCTCTTTATTTCTGAACAAAATAATGCAACAGAATGCATTCAAGGTGAGTTCTTAGAAATAATAAAGCCAGGATTTATGTGCTGTCTACAGAAATCTCTAAGATTTGACTTGCCAAGATTACTTAATGTGGCATAAATACAAATGAAAGAAATCAAATCAACAAAACAAAACCCAGAAAAAAACCCCACCATACCAACAAATCTAATTTCTAAACAGCCAGTGAATATCTTAGTACAGCAGAAAAATGTATCAAACAATGCATGGATCCCTTCTACACCAATGTTTATGGCTGGAAAACTGACAGAAAGGAGTAGGGAAAGGGCAATATTCCCAGCATAAATATCTGGAATAGATAATCACCCATACTATTTTTATGCAAAAAAAGTTTGTGCCATCAGAATGTATTTGAATCTTTTTGTAGCCCTCCACCCAAGCACATGCTGAAAGAATGTCACTTTGAGGGCAATAAAAATGTGTTCAAGATTAGAATTGCACATAATGAAGGAAGAATTCCAGTCAAAATAGAAAGATTCTCATGTTACTTTCTTGGGTTCAAGAATCAGACACAGTTTCCCCCTTATTTTTTTTAACTTATGAATTTGAAAAATGTTTCCTCTTTAGGATATAATCAGGAACATGTGTGAGAAAGATCTGAACTGATGATACTCTCACAAAGCACTGAAGGAAACAGATTTTCAGAGGCAGGATTCTGATTTGGTAATCTATGTACATAATTGCAACTAGGAAGGTGAAAGCATAAATTGCTACAGGCACCTGCACTCAATCCACATTAAAAAGCAAATAGAGGAGCTCTAAAATTCCATATTTAACCCTAAAATGTTTAAGTTTCAAGCCTGTAGGGAACAAAATATCTTTAAAATATATCTAAGTAGCCGGGTTTTTTTTAATAACTTACTTAAAAAACCGCAGTGCAAACAAACAAAAAATCTCTATTGGATCTCTGATTCTCTAAAACACAGTTTAAGGATTTTACAACTCTTCCCCTTTAAAATTTAATTTGTGTGTTTTTCACCAGTCACACTGTTTATTGTTCTATCTAAAAGGCAGTAACCAGCAATGGCCCAGAGCCTATTTATGTTGAGGACAATACCCAAATTAGTTACAATATTTTTTAGGAAGATTTGATTTTGCAAGTCTTCAAAGAGATCTCTGCTGAGAAATATGGATGTCAGACATAAATTATGCCCCACATAGCACCTGGAATCTGAGTGGAGCAGGTGAAATAACATCACAGAAGTGAAACACAGACAGGAAATCAGGGAACTGAGTATATCAATTCATTTCTGTTCATCTCCACCTGCATCCCCTGAATTGAGCCACATTTTCTGACCAAATATCAGTACTCAGAAACTCTTTGAGGGAGCTGGGGTCAAGTACAAATAAAAATTTCCTTCAAAATTTTTTCCATGTTCTTCCTTGTGACATAAAAAAGTCCCATTCTGGCCATTCTGCTCCTTTCATACACATATTAATTATCAGAGTTTCTTTTAATCTCCCTTATTCTCTTCATTCTTTCTGAGCAAACTTGGGGTTTGTAAACAAGTCAGCCAGAACAGATGAAAATATGGCCACTGAGAAACTTGGATTTAACTAACTGCACTGAGGACAGGATTTTCCACCCTTCAATTTTTAAGGGATATTTATAAGATACAGCACAAAACCACAATCATGCATTGGGTAAAGCTTAAAAAAAAATGGCTTCAAAGCAGTTGGTATTATGAAAGCTGGTACTTTGCTTCTCTCCTTGGCCTAAATATTTCTGTGAATTTTCTGAGCATAGATAAGACTCTGTTCTGGTGCAATTGGAAGACAGTAAATCTGAGCTGTATTCCTCCAGCAGAAGATGTGCCCTTATAAGACAAACTTGAAAAATCATATAAAAAACAACCCAAAGAGGAACACAATTCCAAATGTAATGATACTGATTTAAAAGCAAACAATAGTTCTGCTAGAAACTGGCAGCATTCCCAATAATAATATTTAAACAACAAGGACAGAATACAATATCACAGGCATACTCCAACTATTTTTAACTGACATATTACTGTATACTTTCTGAGAAAAGTTCAACGAGATTTGTCAAATAACTCAAAGTCTGGCTATTCAAACCTCTCTGCACAGAACAAAGGCCTTGTT
Source organism: Illadopsis cleaveri (assembly GCA_013399915.1). Taxonomy (NCBI): domain Eukaryota; kingdom Metazoa; phylum Chordata; class Aves; order Passeriformes; family Timaliidae; genus Illadopsis; species Illadopsis cleaveri. The sequence goes on from VXBB01008643.1 coordinate 201,445, forward strand.
TTGCAGAGCTGCCTTTCTGTATCCCATTAAAAATGTGCTGAGGAGCTCCAGTCCCAGGTGGCACTTTGGTGCCAACAGGAACATCACACACATTGTCCTGCACAGTTTCCTGTGACAAAAAGGGGGTTCAGTTACTGATGTGACATTCTGATTTACACGCTGTGGACAAGCTGCTTCCTGCCTGCCCATCTTCAGATATTTGGCTCTTCAGGGAAACAATTTTGTTTTCTCTAGGAAAAAAAAAGCCATCTCTGGTGACAGTGCTCTGCTCCAGGATCTGGAAGTTTTCAGGGAAGCTGCTAAAGACTCAGAGCAGTGTGTCCCCACAAAAACTACCAGCAAAGCTCTCTAAAGTTTAACTCCTCGACACCCATTGCATAATTGGAAATTTTTAGGCTGACACAGACTTTTAAGGTCTGTCTGATACTTAAAGATGTCCAAGAGTTATGGCTCCCCTCTGGGCTTTTCAAAGATTTCTTTATCAGCAAATGACCAAGTGAAAGCCATCAGTGCAGTCCCATGGATGAGATTAGATATGTTTTTAGGTCGCTAGCTAAAAGCTTGCTAATGCTTACAGGCATTCCTTGTCTAGGAATGTTTGTTAATTTGAGCTCCCCTCCCTTGCTGGGTTTCTTTAATCTCCCAACCAGCTGTCTCCCATAAAAAGATATTTCTGTTTTTAGTTACAAATCTGTTTAGAGATAAATCTTGCTCATAAACACACAACTGCATCCATAGTTGGGTTCTTGGTTTTGTTTTGGTTTTTTTTGCTGACAGTAGAAAACCAACTTCAGATGAAAAATATTGAACTTTTTTTTAGGATCAGAACGTGTTTCCTACTTGCCAGAGTATGGTGTATGTGTAATAGATGTTCTCGATTTTAGGGCTGGTATGACACTCATTGAAATAGCCATTTTTGTTACCTTTTCAGATTTAGAGCTCATGAGATGGGATAAATTGAAGCTCTCTTAGAGACTGGCAGTATTTTTACCTGCAGAACACTCAAATACATGAAATGGACTCAGTGTAAGCAACCAAAAAACCTCCCCCAAGCCCCACAGTTTTTGCTTTTCTAGTAACAGCAAACCTGGGAAATTTCTAACTTGTTTTCACTTCTCTTAATTTCTAGATTTTAACTGAGTAAATTGCACCTATTCCTTATTTGTATATTCACTACAGATACATCAATCAGCACTTCTGGGAACAGCTTTGAGCACAATTAAGAGCTATGAGCCAGAACCTCTGGTTAAAACACACACATTTAGGGGGGTTTTAAGCATTTTCACTAGAATGTGATAAGAGTTCTTTAATTTACACACATCATATTCCTCTTAAAGCAACCTCTATCTTCTGAATAATTCCAGTTTTCACTGAAATGATTGCCAGGTATTTTATTAGAGATAAATTGAAATACTTCTCCCTGTAATTCGAGCTAAGTGTAAAAGAGCAATAGAATTCTGGTGATGAATTTTGGTGCTGCAGAAAGTAACATTTCAGTGATACCCTAGCAATATTCTCAAAAATGCTTCTACCCATCACACCTCATACCCACAGGAAAACATTTACTCTTCCAAACCTATCATTCTTCCACTGGTCATCTGCTAATTGAGGCTCTGGAAATTTATCTTGCAGTATTAGTTTAGGATTTAGCCATGAATATTTCTGTATATGTAATATTCCAGCACATCTTAATAATTAAAATACTCTTTCAAATGTATTTTCATTAATATTTACGTTATTCCTGCTGCAGTTCAGCACACAATTCAGTAGAAAACTGATTAAAAATATAGTTGCATGAAATATTTGAAAATTAAATTCTACTTGTCTCAAAATATCAAGATTTTATGGACAAAGTGCCAAAACTCCGTGTTATAGTGTAGAGCATTAATATTTACAATTGAGTTTATATATTAGCAGTTAAATACTGTGGGATGTATTCAGTGTCCCAAGTGAATTCCCATCTGAGAACACTACAGTCTGTCAGTTCATTATTCCACAAAGCTATTTTATCTGTCTTCCATGGGGGGCCTGTGTCGTTTAGATCCTGAGGTGCCTTATAAATACCCTGAGCTGATAAAGGTGACTGACAGGAGCAAAAGGAGGCAGAAAACCAAAGATGAAAAAATCCTTCCCTGCTCTTCACCGGAGCAACCTCAGCAATGTGTTTTCCAGGCACAGGAGCTGCCCTTGGCTCCTGCCAGGGCTGGTTCTTCAGGTGTTCCACCACAGCTGGGCCTCCAGGGATTTCCTGCTGTGCCATGGGGACCCAGCTCTGAGGGACAGAGCCAGGAATGTGGGACTTCAACTCTGGAGGAGAGGAAAAAATATCTGAGGATAGGATCACAGAGCGGTTTGGGTTGGAGGGCCCTTAAAGCCAGCCCTGCATGGGCAGGGACACCTTCCACTGTCCCAGGCTGCTCCAGGCCCCAGTGTCCAACCTGCCCTTGGACACTGCCAGGGATCCAGGGGCCGCCACAGCTTCTCTGGGCACCCTGTGCCAGGGCCTGCCCACCCTCCCAGGGAACAATTCCTTCCCAATATCCCGTCCATCCCTGCCCTCAGTGTGAACCCATTCCCCCTTGTCCTGTCACTCCAGTTCCTGATGAAAACATCAGTTCCTGATGTTGCCTCTCCAGCTTCCTTCTGGAAGGTGCTATGAAGTCTCCACACAACCTTCTCTTCTCCAGGCTGAACAGCCCCAAATTTGGGAAATGGGACCTCGGAAAATTTGAGGTCTCCTCACAATCCACCTTCACACAAACCAAGGGATAACTCTGGAATCGCCTTGGCTCCAAGAAGTCTTGAAAGCAACTGGAAGCTGAGTTTGGAAGTCAGTAACAACAAAAGAAATTCCACTGGCTCCTACCATCCCTCCAGTCCTGTTGTGCTCACACCTAAACCAGAGCAGAACCCTGTAACCCTCAGAGCTTCATCCTAACAAAATTTTACCCAGTGCCGAACAAACTCTGCCATGAAAAAAAACAAAGATTGGCAAAATGAAGACTTAAACAAAAATTTTTAAAGGTAATAACAATAGTAAGCAACAACATGGAACTCCTCAATGTCCCATGTATAAATTAATTAAAGAACTTGTTACAGGGAGGATGAATATCACACCCAGGCCTGTGTGGCACAGCTGAAAAATGATCTGACAAACATGATGCCTCCAGAGGAATGAGCTGGCAGTTAAAGCAGACAGGTTAATACCCTTCCTACAGCCACAAGACACTCACTGCTCCCTTGTAACTGCTGGGCCTTGAGACTAAAAGCTTTAACCAATAAAAACCATTAAACCCAGGCAATAAAACAATGTCAGCCACAACAGACCACGTGACTTTGGATCAATACATGGTATTTCCTCTAGAAATCGTGGCATAAGAGTTTCAGTCTGAAAATACTTAAAAAAGCAGTGGTGGAAAAAAATAAAAAGGAAATTTAGTCAGGTCTGTATTTAAAGAACCATATTCAGAGGGCAACAAATAGAAGAAATTCATGGTGAAGTCATCACTCCCAAAATGCTAAAAAAGGAACATGGATGTTGGGTGTTATGGACATGGATATGTCTTTATAGGGCCAGTGGACTCATGGATTCACCCACAGCTACACTTTGCCTTTAAATACATGTATATTAAATAGCAATCCACCAGATATTTGACAGAGCTTCAATTTTTATCTGGCATGCAGCAGGAAGATAATTACTAAAAAGAGCTGATGCCAAGTAACTCCTCCTCAGGATTCAGGCACTACACACACAGAATCATTAGGCCAGTACTAGGCAAAACCACTTTGCCATGAAGCAAAATTCCCCCAGGAATTGGGTGTTTTGGGTTCCCTGTGCTCTCAGCATAGAGCTTTCTCTGCATGTGAGCCCTTCCACACCCCTGCACAGTTCATCAGAAATGTGGATTTTTATCCCTCACCAGATCTCCATCACTGTGGGGATTTTCATGTTCCAAACACATTATTTAATATATTCAGAAAGTATTCTTTATATTTATATACTACCTAATTATCAGGTAATACTCTACAACAGAGAAGAGAGCTCAAAACAAAGGCCAAAGAACATCCAAAGAAGGTTAATTAAAGGATTATTTCTTTCCCATTTTCTATCAAAACCCATTCCCCCTCACCCACGCCTATAATAAATAACCAATGCTTTTATGCATTCAAACAAAGCTGAGGGTGAACTTGCCACACAAATCCTCTGTGCCAGGCTTCAGGAGAGCTCTGGGGGCAACTTCCCAGCTGTTTGGTGGCTCCTGAGCATCCCTGAGCTGCTCTGTTCGCCTGGATGAGCTGTGCCCACCCCTCATTTATGGGGCCTGGCAGAGATGGAGACACAGCTGACCCCCGACACTGCAGCCCCGTGATCTTCCAGTGCCACCATCCTTCCTGTCCATGTTATTGCTGCAGACACGGGTGTTATATCCACACAGGCAGCACATTTATCTTGTCCAGACACTTGAGCCCAGCTAGGCAACACACATTGTTTCTTTATGAAAAATAATAATAATAAAAAAGATATAAAACCATGATGAAACCTTTATTCTTAACTGAATGACCCCTTGACATCAAATTACTCTGATATTTCAATTCCTTGTGCCTTAACAGGGCAGCAGCTTTATCTCTCTCATTGTTAAAGGCCTTGGGAAGTAAGATCAGCAATCAAAGTAATAGAAAAAGCAATACAGCACGTATATAAAACTGAGGTGAATATCCTCAAACGTTTCTCAGCATGTTGGCTGTTACAAGATCAGACACCTGGATAGTAAATTAGTGGACTTTGATTTATGTAACAGGTATTTTGTGTGTGGTTGCCAAATTAGCAGAAACAATCCAAAAATTGCCCACAGTTACTGGCATCCACATTCTGTTTTTGAAATGTCATTGCAAGTTTACTTGGGAAGGATCTTTGAAGGGCAGTTTTCCAGACTCAACTTAAATACATTTTCATGGGTCAATTTCCAAAGCATATTATTGTTTCTATTCTGAATTGTTTGACCTTCGTGTTATGAAAATCAAAGTCATCCAAAGCCTTTTTTATATAAACAGGATTTCTATGAGAAAAAAAGCCAAACCCCATATAATTTGAAAGAGAATTTAAATAAAGATGGGGGTTATCAATTTTTTTTTAAGTAGAGTCATTCTAGTTATTTTCTCCCAACCCATCACCAAACCCTAAGAAATTAAGAAAATGTCACTTCTTACATTGGAAAGGGAGGTTCAGAGGCACACAAACACTACATTTCAACTCCCAGCCAATTTTCTGTTCCAGTAAATAGAGAAAAAGGCAAGATTTATGGCAAGAATAGTTTCCATTTATTTTTCCATGATTTGATTTTTTTTCTCCCTGTTATCCATGTATCAGAGAAAATATATTCAAGTAGGACAACCATTAAAAAAAAAGTTGAGGCTTGTTTGGGTATAGGAACAAATCTTCTGGACCTCCTATATGCTTTTTATTTCTTCTTAGAAGATAAAATATGGTTGGGGGGGCAGTGTGCGTAATTAGAGCTCTCATTTTGGGCATACAGCAGAAAGCGAGGTGAGGAATTTTCTCCTGCTGAGGGAAAGCAGCAGGTCAGGAAGAGGAGAAGGCATGGGAAAAAATATCCTTCTCCATGCCACCTGACCCCTCCTTGGAGAATCTGAAAGATATTCTTCTTCCAAGGCTCCAAGTCAATAGATGCAAGAACATAATGACCAGGTGACCTTAATGAGGAATAAAACACTTGCACTGTTTTTCCTGTCACTAATACCACAAACCCTTCATGCTTTGGTGTCCTCTCCCTCCCTCTGCCACTGCTTATCTTGAAGTGTAACTAAGGTCACCTCTATTAAAGACTGTTTCTGCCTATTTCTAGTTGGAAAATCAGGATGCAGCCACTGCAATAAAAGATCCCACTGCTGCTCTTTGTTCTGTTCCTACAGGCACAGACGGGCCAAACAGAGTGACCCAGGCAGAGGGAGAGAGAACACAAATATCTCCCATAGCAGGGATGAGGACAGACACTTCAGGATGGCACAGGCACCTCACACTGCATGTGACTCTATCACTAAACCAGGCAAATGATTCATAACTAGAGATCTTAGCCTGTTTTTTAAAGTGTTTTACAGGCTTATTGATTTGAAAGGCAGTATGACTGGGAATTGTGCTGACCTTGGAAAGGCTGAGAAGGCAGAAATCTTTGTATTTTTACCAAAAGAGCTGCAATGGCTCCAGGTGCATTCCATAAACTTGGGAGAGCCCCTGCAGCCTGGGATCACCCTGGGAATACAACCCCAAACTCACCAGCCAGAACTGCACAGTGGCCGGGTGCTGGGGCTTTGGGAGGGATGAGCAACTGATATATCCAGTGAGAGGGAAGAAGTGTTTAGTGGTGGAGAAGGGAAGGTGGAGAAGGAAGTGTTTCTTCTTAGAAGGAGGTTTTTATTTCCTTTGTCTTGATTAAAGGTCAAGGCTCTGATATGAGAGTTCAAAGGCACTCAAAAGACTGCAAAATTAGTGGTGAGAAATGCAAAAAATTCCAAACAAATTCTGGTAAGACTTTTGTACCCTGAATCTTCTCATATATTCTGTCAAAAAAGTATTTATTGAAAGATGAAAAGCAGTTTTAAAATAGATTATTGAGACTATTTTTGCAGCCTGTGCCCATAAGCCCCTGTTCTCCAGTGAGTGCCAAGACTGAGGGCTCAAAGGGAGAGAAAAAAAAGTGAATTAATAAATTCAGCTTTGCTTTTGTGAGTAAGGCACCCTCCAACCCCATGCTGATAAAACCTTTCTGCCTCTCTCTCTCTCATGTTCCCCCTCTCCCTCAATTTTAATTTGAGTTTTTCCCACCTCATATGTAGCATATGCAGAATCCATGATGGTGCTGGGAATAAAGGTTTCATTAGCACTCATTTGGGATGCAGCAGAACTCCCTCCTGATTTAACAACATGCAAGTGAGGGAGCCATTCCAAATACCTCCTGCTGAAACATTTATAATGCAACCAGCACTCTCCCACTTCGCCTTTCACTCCCATCCACTCTCCACCCACACACGCTGCCTGCCCCATTGCAAACTCAATTTTCTGTGGTTCCTAAGACCTGAATAAACAGACCACAGCCATCTAAATGTGCATGCAGTCCTTGTGTCTTCATGGAGATTAGTATAATTTTAACTCCTCTGCTTTGGTGGGGTTTTGGTGATGGGTTGGGAGAAAATAACTAGAATGACTCTACTTAAAAAAAAAATTGATAACCCCATCTTTATTTAAATGCCCTTTCAAATTATTGGGGGTTTGGCTTTTATTTCTCATAGAAATCCTGTTGAAAGCTCTTGCAAGAATTTAGTTAACATTTTCTCTTTAAATATCACACATATTCTGAGGAATCTGTATATTAGAAAAACTTTCCCCTCCAAAATAGCTGAAAAACTTAACATTCTAGCAGGATGCAATTGTGGATCTTTACTTTGCTGGCCATGGAAATAAGAAGGAAGTAATAATTATTTTACCTAATGGGTAAGTAAACCTCTCAGGATCGTGTCTTTGAATGGATCTGTCATTTTAAAGTTAGGTACTATACATAGTCCCTAATGGTACTGGGGGAAACTCTGCTGGTATGAAAAGCTATTAGCAAGAGGAGGAAACTTTTGGGTGGAATGCAGTGTTAATGAGAGCTCATTATGTTATTGCAAATTTTGACATAGTGCATGTTTTTCTTACAGCCTCAGCTTCCCCCAGCAAGGCAAACCTTAGTTCTCTAAAAAGGTAAAATAAAATTATCCTTCACCTCTGCCTTCAAAAATAAAAGCAGAATAAAAGCATCCATAATTTAGATCCCTCTTACCTGAAACTACCCTAATTACTTAAGAGAAAGCAATTTATGACTTCTAAAATATATGAATGGTAAAACAAAGAATATTTAATATCTGCCACCATAAAGAGCAGCGAGGAATTGCCTTTCAGGGAAGATGGATCTCCCACTCCCTGGCTCCAGCCCTCTGGCACGGCTTTGCCAACAGGAGCCACCAGCCTCATTTGTTCAGTGTTTGCTTTGCAGCTTTACCTACTGCAGGAAACATGAGACCATTACTTCTTCTGATTTCCAAACTAACAGTGATTTAAGAATGGAAGCTATTTTTATTAGTCTGAGACAGTTTCTTAATGACATGATTTATAGGGGTTATTTTGAAAGGGTAGAAAAATGCGCAGAGACCTCTGTGTGTGGAGACACTGCCCCTGAGGAGTTCTGTAGTCACAGATTCCCCAAGAAGATGAGCCTTTCCCACCAATTCAGTTATAATTTGAAGCATCTTAAATAAAAAGGGTGAGTTTTTCTTATTCTTCTTAACTTTTCCAGTATTAAACAGCATTGGAGCAATCCAGACTTTCTGTTCCATTCAAGTGAATGTTTGAATTTCCTGCATGAAACAGCAGCAAAATTGTGAACAAAATAAAAATGGTACTGAGAAGACATTGCCTCATCTACATTTTTATCTGTTGTGAGCCCTTATGGAGAATCAAATTAGAATACTAATAATAAAAAAATGAGTGCAATAAACCCTACTAACCACCAAAAAAAGGTGGTGTCCCATCTATGACATGTCTTTGAATGAGACTGGGCTTCTCTCTTCACTTTCCAGAAAAATATTTTGGACTCTTTTGAGAAGAACACACAACATTTCTGCGTCTGCTGGATGACTAAAGGAAACTGTTCCATTATTACAGCAGGAGCACCACAGTGACACAGTCAAGATTGTATGAAATGTGATAAAAATTCTATTTTTCTCTGTCTTACAGCTGGACCAGAAATGAGATCAAGTCTGAATCCCAGCTTACAATAGGATTTTTCTGCCTGTTTGTATTCTTTAGCATATTTTACAGTCTTTTCCCACCAGAAAATTAGAAATGATTTAGTCCATTTCTCTTTTCTTTCAATACTCAATTTAAGGCATTCTTGTGTGCATCACTCCAGCATGAGTTTGTTTTGAAAACTTAAATTCACCACCCTGTACATTCTAAATTTAGTCTAATTACTGTTGCTGTTGAGCAGATAATGCCCAATGCAGAAAAGTGCCAGAGCAGCTCTGGATGTGCCTTTGTGCTGTGCAGAGGTGAACCCAGCAGCAGAAAGAAACGCAGCCACACAGATTCCAGAGCAGGATCACAAACACATTTTCTGCTTTGCCTGTGTTTGGAATGCAGCCTCTCTGCTGCAATGCACTGACAAAGCATGCACAGCTGAGAAAAAGCTGGGAAATCCATTCTGGTTTTTATAGGGTCTAATTCTAACTGGTCTTTTTGGACAACACCTAAATCAATAAAGAATGGCAATAAGAGCAATCCATACTTGTTCTTACCAGCCTTTACTCCTACTGTTTATTCCTTTTGCCCTTCACCAAAAAAAGAAAAAAAATTTTTTNGACAAAACTCAGTGTCCCCTCTGGATACAGAGATTTTCCATGTAGATGTAGGAATTGCTGGTGCAACCAAGAAAAATCAATCCCCCAAATCCAACCCAAGAGAAGTCCCAACACAATAGTTTGAAAAAATGAGTTTTCAGAATTTTTATCGAGAATTTCCCTGTTAAGACTCTCTCCAAAGTGGTGTCACTGGGTTGGCACCGAGCTGCTCCCTTCAGTGGTTCTGCCAGGCCTGGAGAGGCAGCAGGAATTCCAGCCCTGGTGCTCTGAACACCAGGCATGCTCCTCCCACAGAAACAGAGTCTATCTGGGTAGAAAGCAACCCCCACCAAAGCAAAATGTTCCACTGCACACCCCCTCCCTCAGGGACAGAAAACACTCGGGACAGTTGTAACTCACCATGCTTAAATCACTCTTGAAGGCTCTTGTAAAAAGCCTCTCTTAAACCAGAGTAATTTCCTGATCCTGCTCCTCTTTTTCCTCCAACATAGCAATAACAACTCATTTTGAAACTGAAGATGAAGTTTAGTACAATTAACCAAGCTCATCCCATGTTGGAAAAATAAGAACCCAATGTTTTCTCAAAGGGTCGGCAAATTTCTGGTTAAACAAAGCCATGCAAAGCCATAAGAGGTACACAAGGTCTGGTGCCACCAGAAGCAGAAACACGAGGCCTCCAATACCTCAAACATTATATTCTGTTAAAGGAAGATAAATTAATTTGAAGGAAATGTCTTGATTACGTTTCTGCACAAACACAGCAAAGTTCTTATTTGCGTAGCCTAAAGTATACACTAGTACACATTTACTTAAATAAACATTACCTTTTTGCACAATTTTTCTTCATTTCTATGTTTTTTCCCATGAATGAGCAGAGATGACAACAAAATAAGTGACTAATTTGATTTCAAGCCCATTTGCTTTGATGATAAAATACAGTGCTGTAGGTATTAGGCAGTTTCATATATGGCTAATATATTTTTAAAATATATTTTTANGCTTGTAAAGTTCTGTTTGTATTGCAAGTCCTTAAAAGGGGAACTGCTGTTGACATTTCCTAAACTGAAATTCCTTCCTTCCNTAAATCACTCTTGAAGGCTCTTGTAAAAAGCCTCTCTTAAACCAGAGTAATTTCCTGATCCTGCTCCTCTTTTTCCTCCAACATAGCAATAACAACTCATTTTGAAACTGAAGATGAAGTTTAGTACAATTAACCAAGCTCATCCCATGTTGGAAAAATAAGAACCCAATGTTTTCTCAAAGGGTCGGCAAATTTCTGGTTAAACAAAGCCATGCAAAGCCATAAGAGGTACACAAGGTCTGGTGCCACCAGAAGCAGAAACACGAGGCCTCCAATACCTCAAACATTATATTCTGTTAAAGGAAGATAAATTAATTTGAAGGAAATGTCTTGATTACGTTTCTGCACAAACACAGCAAAGTTCTTATTTGCGTAGCCTAAAGTATACACTAGTACACATTTACTTAAATAAACATTACCTTTTTGCACAATTTTTCTTCATTTCTATGTTTTTTCCCATGAATGAGCAGAGATGACAACAAAATAAGTGACTAATTTGATTTCAAGCCCATTTGCTTTGATGATAAAATACAGTGCTGTAGGTATTAGGCAGTTTCATATATGGCTAATATATTTTTAAAATATATTTTTAAAACATCTCAGATGTACCTTGTCTAACTCTGAAAGCTGCTCACTATTTCTATGTAGCTGTTTACAAATAATCAAACTATATTTTGGATGCTGTAGAGTAAATCTAAAGCTTTTGGGCTTTTTAGGTTCAGAGTTTGATTTGTAGCTCTGCAGGCTGGTAGAGCCGAGGGTGGAAGCCCCGTTCTGCCCATCCATCACATGTCAGAACAGCTTTGGGAACATTTCCTGGCGCTGGAGGAAAACCCAGGTGTGAGCTGCCATCCTGCATGGATGCAGGGCAGCACAGCCATGCCCTGCCCTTGTTCCTGGCACCAGTTCCCTGCATTCAGCTCCCCATCTCCACATAAATAACTAAGACTCCCCCAATGAGGAGGTTTTAAAGGAACTTCCACATATTGATGCGTGCTAGAGAAATTCAGCCCAAAAATGGAAAGCATGGAGAGGAGCAAAAGGTGCCAAACTATAATGAAAACAATATATAAATCAACAAAGTTCCTGCTGCTAAATTCACTCATATTGTACTTGGATTTATGTCAAGCTTCAAAATAATGTCTGCAAACACGCGGTTATTGAAAATCACAGAATGATTTGGGTTGGGAGGGACCTTAAAGATCTTCTCATTCCAGCCCTGCCATGGACAGGGACACCTTCCACTGTCCCAGGCTGCTCCAGGCCCCAATGTCCAACGTGGCCTTGGGCACTGCCAGGGATCCAGGGGCAGCCACAGCTGCTCTGGGCACCCTGTGCCAGGGCCTGCCCACCCTCCCAGGGAACAATTCCTTCCCAAAATCCCATCTAACCCTACTCTCTTTCCCTATTCCATGGGAGCCAGAAATCCTCATTCACATTGCAGCAGATGAGAAGAAAACCCATTCTAGGAGCACCTCTTTTGCCCACACAATTAACATGAACTAATCCCTAAGGTGTGGGTTGGACAATCACTGACTCTGATCCAGAAACTTGTGCATTTGCTCAAACTGTAGGAGTCAATCCCAGCTCCAGTAAATATTAACATGCTGCATAACATGCAAAATAAATGATGCATTCTACCAACACAGTCAGTGTTATTATGCTTTGTCTGTACCAAAAGTTTCAAACACAGCCTTCCCTCATTTGTATTGCATGCAGGCAGGGCATTGTGTTAAAGAGTTCTTGACTTAGCGATTAAAAGTGAGCTGGAGAGGAATGCAGAAATTTTTTCTGCAGAGAATTCTGGGTTTCTAAATAGCTTAATGTGCCTTTATTTCCTTCAGAGAGAAACCACAGGAAAGGGTGCAAAATACTGGCATGCTTCTGAAATCAGAAACTCCCCAAATTTCATACCAGAAAGATATAGATGAGTGTTGTTTTGGCATGGCTCAGGGTTTTGTCATAAACTCACATTTTCACTTTCCCTATGGGCATCCTCAGGGCAACCTGGGGTTTGTCTTAATCATTAAAAAGATGATTTGTAGATTGCATCCCTGTCTCTCTCACACGTCTATTCTGATCTCAAAGCAAATTTATCAGCAGGAAACTCCCATGTCACACTGTATTCATCAAATAAATACAATTATTCACACCAGAAACATGAATCTGTATTGAAGTGTCGCCAGCTGAAGATCGCTATTTCTTTCTGTTCTACTGCAAGATGTAGATTTTTCAAGATAGAAGAAGATGAAGAAAAAAAATTATTCCAGGGTACTTCTAGAGTGGTAGTTCTAAATTTCACAGAATTGTATTCATAGAATTGTTTGGGTGGGAAGGGACCTTAAAGCCCACCCAGTGCCACCCCCTCCCAGGGCAGGGACACCTTCCACTGTCCCAGGCTGCTCCAAGCCCCAATGTCCAACCGGGCCTTGGACACTGCCAGGGATCCAAGGGCAGCCACAGCTTCTCTGGGCACCCTGTGCCAGGGCCTGCCCACTCTCCCAGGGAACAATTTCTTTCCAATATCCCATCCATCCCTGTCCTCTGGCAGTGGGAGCCATTCCCTGTGTCCTATCCCTCCAGGCCTTTGTAAATAGTCTCTCTCAGATTTCTTTAGCCAGATGTGTCATGGGATTCTGTCCTGCCCAGCTGATAGAGAGGAAAACCTCAGGCCATGGCAATGAAACAGCCCAGAGCAGAAACTAAAACTGGCTCCAGAAGAGCCTAACCCAAGTTTTCAGAAACAAATCCTAATCCTGAACCCCCACATTTCTAAGGGAAAACTGAATAAATTTTTAAAAAGTAATAGTTTGGACATTTCCATGAAGACACCAGCTGTTTTCCAGGCACAGGGGCATCAGTGGCACAGGGGCTGCTCTGCAGAAGGCCTCAGCAATGAGGCCTCATTCAGATGGGCAAGTAAATCCAATTGACAGTCATTACCATTGGTGTCACTCCCCCACTGGAAAGCCTTGGTTCCAGCACTATCAGAAAGGTAAAGATGTCCTTAATTTGTCAATCAGAATGGAGAAAATCTCCCCAGCTGCACTTCTTCAAAATGTGCCTACACCCCTCTTGCCTCTGACAGATTTTAGGTCCCGTTCAGTACCCGCCAAACACCCAGGGCTGATTTACAGCCCCAGTTACACCAGTCCTGCCTAGTTTATGTCCAGTCCAGGAAATGACACCCTCAATCCCACTGAAAATGCAGGAGTCCAGACTGTGACCCGTCTGCTGACCAGGCATTGGTCACCCCACAGATCCCTCCCGAGGGGAGGACAATGACAGGGGTGGACGCTGCTCACCTTGCAAAGGATGTTTCAGGCTCCAAAACCCACCTGCCACAGTGAGCTCGGGGTAATTCAAACCATTCCACCAGGCTGAGGGTTTTAGATCAGTTTTATAAATGTCTTAAGGGATAGAAGAATGCATCCCATGAGCTAGAGATTCACTGAATATGCTATGATGGTATATAGTGTACTTAGGCCCAGACTAAAATAAAAGAGCTATAATTGGTCTCTTGTCCATATTTAAGGTAAAATAAGTGCCTGGATTTCCAGAAGCGCAGAGCTCAGATCACTCAGAGTGAATTTGGAAAGTGCTGAGCAATTTTGAAAATGAGGACAAACGGGTTTTTTCAGCCTAAATGTGAATAAAATCAAACCTGAGGCTGCAGTTCCCTGAAAATCCTATTGCCTTATATTTGTTTTTCATTTCTCTTCTGGTTTTACACCAATACACAGGAAAAAGTCTTCTGTTTCCTGTGTCCATCCTTCTTTCTACCAATTCGTTTCCTAGTGGAAACTGAATATCAATATGAGTCAGCCTCCCAAAGTCATAAACTGAGTAAAAATCTGTAACTACACTAAGGGAGTTCACTCTTTTCTACCTAAAATACAGCTTGGACTTCGCTGAAAAAAAAATGTCATGATAAAAGCAGGGTACTCATATGAAGTATTTCGCATCCAGTAGTTACAGTTCAAAATTTAATTACTCAATTTTCCATTGGGAAGCACATCCTATTCTCCCTGCCTCTATGCTTGCTATTTACTGCTAAAGGAAAAGATTAATACCTGCAATAAAGAATCAAAAACATTATAGTTGCAGCATATTTTCACTCTGAATTTAGACCAGTATGGTTCACCAAGGAGTCTGAAGGGCTTCTTCCAGTCCTCTGAGGTGGGAATTCTAGAAACTTCAGTTTGCAATTAATAATTTCAGCTGAACAGGCACAGTAAGTGAGAATTCCACAGCTTTTTAAACTTGCCTGACTATAATGACTTTATAATTGTTGGAAATATAGATTTGTCTACATGGCAGATGAATCTGCAGCATTGCTGTGTTTCACAAACTGTCAACATATTTTATATAATCTCCTAAGGACCTTTAAATGCACAGCTTGAGGGAGAAAGATGCAGCTCTCCAAGCTGTCTGTGCTCAGAGCACATTCCCCCCTCCTTTCCAACTGAAGATGAAAAGCAGAGCAGAAATTTCCCTTTGCCACTTTTCAGAGCATAAGTCTTTGTCTTACAGTATTTATCAGAACTGCCCTCAGTTATCAGGTCCTGTAAAAATCCTCCATGAGCAAAAGAATGCAGTGACCAATTTATATTCTTTTAGGGAGACAGAATATCATGGACACAGGGTTGGGCTCCATGGCTGTGCTCACTGCAGACACAGGAGCATCTGGCACCACCTCACCCCTCCAATCCGGGTCACACCAGGCACATCTCTCCCACGAAATCTTAAATTTGAAGTATTATATAAGCCTATCGATTCTACATTTTCTTCAGCATCTCTCCTGGCCAGATTTTTATGCTTGCTTACAAAACCTTCATGTTTGTATTTAAATTGAATTAAGAATGCAAATTACACACACATCTTGCTGGTTAGAAACACACAGGTTCTTATTCCCTGATATGACTTCCCTTAAGAGTGAAGCAGAACATTTAAAGTACCCCAGGAATTCAATAGGGAATGGAAATTACATTGGACTGAAGTGAAAGGCCATTTTAAATGACAGAATAATTAAACCACATTATTTCACATCTGTAAGTGCAGCAACTTAACATCAAACTGATTGGAATTTCCAGGTTTTGTCCCACAGAAAATTATCATTTTTCAACCCCTCCCCAATGGTATAAGAAGGTCAAATATCAAGTAATTATGGAATCAAATATTAATAATGAAAGGTCAGTTCTAGTATGGAATCAGTTGTTATAAAATCACTGACAGAAAGGGCACTGCCCTGAACTCCAGGAGTCTGGATTTGCTTTGGTCACAGACCTGGGAATGTTTTTCCAAGCTCATGTAGTACCAAGGATTACTCAGGTAACAAAGGCAGGCAAACCCTGTCAGGTGCTGGACAATTACCAATCTTGCAGCATGAAGAGTTTGAAAAGAAAACACAAATGTTGTATGGCCCTGAAGCAAACTTGTAATTGAGTGTTTTTTCACTACAGCTCAAGATACATATAATTACCTTTAAACATTTGGAAATCCAAAGTGACAAGCAGTGTTCAATACAGACTAGCAAGTATATCTCTCTCTTTTAAAAAACATACTTTTACATTTTAAAGCATTATCCCAAATTACAATAAGAACATCACAGATATAATGCTTGGGAAATAATTAGAACCATTCAAGCATCTTGGTTATTATAAAATAACCAGTAATGTTCCTGATACTTGGAGGTCTTGGTCTAATTAAAAGATTGTATTTAATAAATAAGAGAAAATAATGTTGTAAGAGTACAAGTATATATGTAAAACCTGTATTTGTTCCAATTGAACTACTTATTTAGCAACTAAATAGTCACAGGTTTAATCTATTTGCTCCAAAATTCTAAAGATATTTAATTTGTGAGTGATTTAAAAACCTTTGCTGCTCAGTATGGTTGTCGATCTCTACCACGGCCTGTAGATTGCAAATAAAAATGTATTGATGTATAATTACTTTATTAAGGTTGCTAATATTTAAGTGGGATTTGGGTTTAAAATATCAGGTAGGATTTTGATGGGGGTTGAAGGGGAGAGGAGGAAGGAAAGTTATACAAAGACAGCTGATAAAACAATATTATATTAAATACAAAATTCACTGGTGATAAGTGAACTCCACCAAGCTCAGAGTTGCATTTGGGGCATTCAGAAGTCTGGGAGCTTATCTGGGCTTATCAGAAACAACTAAATCCTCTGGATCTGCAGAACTGAGCTGAAATCTTGCAAGAGAGCTCTGCTTCTGCTTAGAAACACTTCACAGACATTATTTCATTGCATTTCAACATTTTAATTATCACTCTGATTGGGACTCAGTAGGCTTATGAAAGTGAAAAGAAAAATGAGAATGCTGTTTTTGGAACTTCCATAAAGATTCCTTAGTCAAATTTGAAATTATCTACCAAAAAAAAAAAAAAAAGAAAAAAAAAAAAAAAAAGAAAGAAAGAAAAAAAAAAAGAAAGAAAGAAAAAAAGAAAGAAAGAAAGAAAGAAAGAAAGAAAGAAAGAAAAAAAAAAAAAAAAGAAAAAAAAAAAAAAAAAAAAAGAAAGAAAAAAAAAAAGAAAGAAAGAAAGAAAGAAAGAAAGAAAGAAAGAAAGAAAGAAAGAAAGAAAGAAAGAAAGAAAGAAAGAAAGAAAGAAAGAAAGAAAGAAAGAAAGAGAAAGAAAAAAAGAAAACCAAAACAACCCACTTGCAATTTCGGGATTGGATCTGGGAGAAAATGCAGGGGTTTTTTTGCTTTTTTTGGATTTTGTAGCTCCATTTATTAACTAGACCTATTCAAGCTAATGAACCATGGAAATGGATATTAATTTTAGAACTCACCTAGCATTGTTCTGGGATCTGCTGGAAATGTCATCAATAATAGAGAACATATCTAGCGTGAAGGCAGCTTGTCAACAAGATGACTGAGTCCTGTACTCTTAAATTGGTTACTTTAGCTCACATAAGTTCTTATTGACATGGATATATCTGAAACAATCCTCCCAGACACAGTCATGAGCTTTGGCAAGTTCTGAATTCAAGATAAACTATTGAGCCACATATTTCCAAAGGTCAATATTATTTATCTCCTTCAAGAGAGGAGCCACTGATGAGTAGGAGCCTGCAGAAACGGGTGTCCGGGACAAAGGAACACAAGCTACCCAACAAGACAAATTTTTATTTGCCGCAGCCAACATTTTGAACAGAAATTTTAGTTGCTATTTGTTAATGCCCCTCTTTGTTACTGAAGGGATTTCTCTGGGATAAACAGGGCTTCCCAAGCAGAGCATCAGCTTTCAGAGCAGATTGCCTTTGAAACCCCAGAGCTCTGCTGAGCCACAGCCACTGCTCTGCCCTGCTCCATCAGGCTCTGCAGGAGGGACCTGCACCTGCCCTCTCCCTGCCAGCACTGCCTCTTGCAGGAATTCTCTGTCTAGAGAGACATCCTGGTATTGCTGGAACATGCAAAGCATCACTGGTGCTCTCTCTTGATTTGAAGCTCTTTCATCAGGCCCTGTTGCTGCTTCCTTTCTCCTAAAAGCTCCTCACTTGGCTTTGCTCCTCCACGAGCAGCAATGCACAGCTCTAGTACTCATCTTGCCTTTCCCATCTTCTCCCCACAAGAAGAAAGTACAAACATTGTGTGTTCATGGTGATATTTCACATTTAGCAGCTGCCTCAACACTCTCTGAAGCCAACAGAAAGTTTCCATCGAGCTTGGCACACTTTGTTGGGGTTTTTTCATTTATTCTGCAGCACAACAGATTTTTGCAAGGAGTGGTGGAAGATTCAGTTTTGTTATCAGTCTTTTTAAAGACACAGCAAGAACTGAGGTGTAACCATTGATTCCTAAGTTTGATATATTCCGTAACCCTTTGTGCAGTTTGTAATGTACACACAAGAACACAACTGCAAATCTTTGTCTCTCACTTGCCACTAACTTTAACTGGCTTCATGCAAATGCCTTCAGGTGCCCAAACAAGTGGATGAATCTCAGGAATTTCCTGTCCCAAGCTTGGTCAGTGGAAGCCTGGAGGAAGAAACCAGTCCACTCAAATCACTCTTAACATTCCCAATGCAAAAGAATGTTTTACTGCCAGATTCCACCAGCTGCTCTTGGGGTTATCACAGAATCCCATTCAGTTTGGGTTGGAAGGCACCTTAAAGCTCATCTCATTCCACCATGGCCTTCAATACTTCCAGGGATGCAGCTTCTTTGGGAAATGTGTCCCAGTATTCTAGAGAGGAGAAGGAAAACAAAAAGAATTTTTAGACACAAGGGGATAGTTGTAGGGAGCAGTCCTACCATGAATACCTTGGTACCCCAAAGTACCCCAAAGACCAATCCCACATTACAAAACCCAGGGTTGATTTCAGACCATAGCACTAAGTACTATGTTCAGAAAGTTCTGACACTTCACATTTCAGTACAGGAGGAACCACTGAACTGACTTTGCACTCATGTGCAGGTGCTGAAACGTTCCCTCTTTCAGCACTTTTCTGGCAATGAAGCTCAGCCAGGACACTGAGGTCACTCTGGCATGCAAAAACAATTCACATAAAATTATCGTTACCCATTTGAAGGAAGACAAGTGATTGTACAGAGCTACGCTTTCCATAGAAATCCAAAAGGACAGAATATGGGCTGAAATGTCCAACTCTGAGTGACTCCTTCCAGATCCTATTCCATTTTCAAGATACTAATTATATGTTAGGCTAAAAGGTCAAACCCAGTGGACTTTCTGGCTATGAAGATTTGCAAACAGCACGTTAATATCAGGTGTAGATTTCTTTTTCATTATTAAAAGACAGTTCTTGCAGTGATGTAAGTGACATTAGACATTTAATTTCCGAATCACCAGCCAGGTGGTGTTTTCCCCCATATGAGGCAATTGTGAGAGTATTTTACTTTTATATGTGTGAATATATATATAGGCATATGTATATGTATATACACACATGCACACATATATATATATATGCATGTATATGTATGCATATATAATATATGCATACACAATTGTACTTATGAATATATACATAAAAATTAAAGTAATATCACAAAGAAAAGTTCACCTGGGTCAGGGCACCCCTGGGATCCATCCAGGCTGGGGCTGAGCAGCTGGAGCAGCCCTGGGAGAAGGCCCTGGGGGAGCTGTGGGCAGAGCTGGCCCTGCCCCAGCCATGTGTGCTGGGACCCCAGATCCCCCTGCCCTGGGCTGAGCCCCAGCGTGGGCAGCAGGGGAGGGGATTCTGCCCCTCTGCCCCCTCAGGTGAGACCCCACCTGCAGAGCTCCCCAGCCCTGGGCCAGCATAGCAAGGACCNCCTCCTGACGCAGCTGGAGACTGTGTCCTCTGGTTCTGTCAATTGCTGCCTGGAGAAAGAGACCATCACCCACCTGACCACAGCCACCCTTCAGGAAGTTCCAGAGAGTGATAAGGTCACCTCTGAGTCTCCTTTTCTCCAGGCTAAACAACCCCAGCTCCCTCAGTCGTTCTTCATACAGCTTATGCTCCAAGCCTCTCACCAGCCTCGTTGCCTCCTCTGGACACGTTCAAGCATCTCAACGTCCTTCCTAAACTGAGGGACCCAGAACTGGACACAGTACTCAAGGTATGGCCTCACCAGTGCTGAGTACAGGGGAATAATGACCTCCCTGCTCCTGCTGGTCACACCATTCTTGATACATTCCTGAAGATGTCCCTGCCCATGGCAGGGGTGGCACTGGATGGGCTGTAAGGTCCCTCCCAACGCAAACCATTCTGTGATTCTGTGATGTCACTTAAAAGCTCAAGCACTGAAAGTCACACTTTGTCTATCAAACAAGCCCTGGGTGTGTGAGCAGGCACAGCACTGGCTGCCCTTCAGCAGACCAGTGAAGGCTTCCCTGGAGATACTTTCTACAGGAGTAGAGGCAATCTTGCTTCTATATTAACTTCATCTTTGGCCTTTCTGAAGCAGATACTAGGATTGCTTTGCCAGGCTAAATTTTTTTACAGTTAATATCTTCACAGAAGGAATACTGTTCCAGAAGTATGAAGCTGAAACCACCAAATAGATTTCACACTGGGCTGGACCACCAATTAGATGGAAACTTCAGTCCCATGGCACAAATTTAGTGCTTTATTCATTCTCCTGTATCTATTATTTATCAGGAAGAAGAGACTGAAGAAGAAATGGAGAGAAAGCAAAATCCTGCAGTTTAATGCAAAGTCGTAATGTCTCAGATATGGGAGTTGAAAAGAAGCTGAAATAAGTGACTGAAATGTGGTCAGTCACTTCACTGCAGCCCTCACTGGACAGCAAAGTGACAAGAAACTCCTTTTCCCTCTGAGGATTGCATAACTGGAGGCACATGCGAAATGGATTAGTGCCTTCTGAGGGGAGCAGGGGCTACAGGCACAGCCCAGGCCCACTGAAGAGACAGTGTGGGCAAAACTGAACTTTGAAAGACTTGTTAGGCAGAAAATCAATCTTTTTTTAATCTTGTCTTAACAAAGACCTTATGAAAGAATAAACAAAATTGGTTTAGTTTGAAACTTCCTTGCCTGGAAGGAGAAGCAGGTCAGACAAGAAGCAACAGAGAAAGAAGTGCAGCTTCCAGACTGAAGAGAGAACAACCCCTGTGCAGAGCCAATGACACCTCACTATTAATATTCAAAGCTGTATTAAAGGTCTAAGATTCCAATAAAAAATCCAGGGTCCTATTACCTGCACCTATTGCTCCCACTCTGCTACAGAAACAGCCTGAATATTCTACTGGCTAGAAGTGTGAAATTATTTCACTCACTGGAGTGAAGCTTTGTGCACTGCTAACCAATCAATGGAACTCCCGGGATGGCCCCAAAGTACCCTGCAGATACCCGGGATGCTCAGCTCTTGATGAACATCCTGAATTATACATGGAAGCAAATGGAAACACATCCCAGACCTGCAGCTGGTGCAGTGTATCCACATCAAACCAGCCCCACCAAGCACACTGGCAGCCTTATTTTGCACTGAGTGAACTCCAAGTACATTTCCGTGTCAAGAGCAGCAAGGTAATTGGACTTGTCCTAACAAAGCCATAGATCCACATGCAGAGGGGGAGATTTAATGGAGGAACGTGTAATTACCTTGCTGCATGCAAATGATGGCACATTTTCCCCCAGGCTACAGCTGCTGGCTATCTAATCTCAGCCACAGGGCAGATATATAAATCCCACTGTTCCTGTTCCCCAGACTCCCTGGGAGAGGTGTGTAACCTTTTTTCCACTCCCTTAGCACAGCTTTTCTCCAAATAAATCTAGTCCAATGGTTAGAGCCAGCACAGACTTTAGCATGCAAACATCTCTTCATCTGAAATTAATTCCAACTCCTACCCAACACTTCAATCCCTCCACCCCCAAAAGAGTTTATTGCCCTCCCCATCTGGCTCTGGAAGCACAAATCAAACTGATTTGTATGAAATGAAAAAAGTTTTCAGTGATTTCTCAGCATCATAAGGAACCCTGGAAACCACAGTCCTTCTGGATGACAGGAATATGTGTTTGTCACCCAGAGAGGGATCTGGGTATCCATTCCTCTTGAGAAGCTGCATCCATGTACTAATGAATCCCTTCTGAGGTCACCAGGAATAATGGCAAACCGGAGTGTGAGCATGGTTTAATACATAGTAATCCATAAATTTCATCTGAGGAGACAGTGAAACTTCTCTGCTTCTTTTCTTCCTCTGGATGCATTTACTCTGCATCTCACACTCCCCACTTGTCCCACCCTATCAATATTAACACTCAGCCTCCCTCCTAGGATTCAGAGTTCAGACTTGAAGATTCTCTTCGGAGTAATGTCCTCACACGTAAAAGTCTTGCTCTTCAGCTGCAGGAGCATTCTGCTGTATTTCAGTTCCTCTCACATGTTTTAACCGAAAACACCTCAACTTTTTCACTTCTAAAAAACCTCATCTTTTCACCATTTTTCTGCCTCGCTGCCTGCAGGCTGCTCCTGCCTCTGAGGTGAGGCATCATGGCAGAACATCACACCACGAAAAACTCCCAGCTCCCTGCAAGAAAAAAAATCTTCCTTCAAAGCACTCCTCACTCACCTTTACCTCTCAGCCATTTAAATCCTCACCTGTAGGCCAGTCAAGACGTGGATTAGGAATTTCCAGCCTGATTGAGTGCCTAATCCTCTTCATTCTTTGTGGTTTGAGGGTGAATTGAATCTTCAACTGCCACTGAGTGTGGAAAAGGCAAAACTGCTGGGAACTGACAGTGTTTTCCCCAAATTTTGTAAGACAAAGTTATTTATTTTCTTCAGAACATATCCTGAAGACACATTCTTTGAGCCCTGTAAGTCAACCACCAGGAGAAGTTTAACATATAAATATTTGGCTGTGGAAGAACACAGGAATTGCCACATATTTGGTCCCCTGGCCTTCAAAAAAATTAAATCATGGTTGTTGTTACGAATTGCAGCATTGTATTTACGAGGGGATATTGATCTCAATTTTCTCTCCTTCACATTGAAATAATGCAATTGCTTACTTCACTATGGGAAATCAGGGGACTTTAAATCCTTTTGAAGAATAGCTGTGAAGTTTTCAGTTTTACATAGTATTAATCAGGTCTGAAGGCAAGTGACAGGAAGTCAATAGTGAAGTTTAAAGTGAGGAGGGAAAAGCCAAAAGCCTCAGATTCTCTTCTGGAGTATCAGTGATACATTTGCACCCAGGTTCTGGACAGGAGTGGAGTAAAAAAGCCACTGGGAATGCACAAATATAATTTCCCATGGGTCCAGCTGGAGTAAATCCCTGCAGGAAGACAAGGAAAATCAGTATTTTTGATGGCAGCCTGATAGGAAATAACCCAGGAGGATGTCCTGCCCTGCTCAGAGCCTGGAGGAGGGAGCCTACAGTAAGGGAATTGTAGCTGTGGAAGATTCAGATGGAAGGAAGGCAGGGCAAAGAGATCTGCTGGTTCACAGATCCGTGTGGGCTAGGAGACTTTAATCCTCAAATTCCAGATGAGGCTGTTTCTGGCATACCTTGGTGTGCTCCATATCTGCCCAGCTTCTCAGAGCTCCACAGGCAACACAGTCCAATCAAGATGCACAGAAGAAAGACATCCTTATCACCTAACCCAGTAAGGTTTTGTGTCAGTAGATAGGAAATGTACCAAATTTATTTCTGCCATTACCATTTTCACATTGCATTAGCAAACAGTGCTGGCAAGGAGCAGAAAACTACATGGAATTCATTACAACCTTCTGGATTTGGAATACTGGGAAGTGGAAATTATAATAGATCCTGCAAGTAAGGCAGCAAAATTTGCTGCCTGAGAGGCACAGACACTTCAAATAGGGTGAGCAGGACAGCTGAAATTTTTAGAGACATTCAACTATCATGAAGATCACGAGTCAGCTTTGAATTTTCAAATCAGCAACAAAACTCCAAGGAGTTTTTCCCTGTGATTTGTAGCAGCTGCAGTGGAGGTTTCTCATGCCCTTTAACTGATTTTCTGGGGGAAAGAATGAGCATATGTGCTCTGATAGAGCTGTGATGGTGCTGAGAGAGCCGCAGCACCATCAAGAGCTGACGTTGCAGAACACTTCCCATCATTTATTTAAAGTGGTCTGAAAAATCTTTTGAGAGCATATTCCATTCTCAGAGCTCCAGCTGTGAAGATACTTATCACAGTACACACTATACATGTTCCTTTGGTCAACTGCTTCCCACACATCCTTGGAACCATTGCTGCTCCTCTTCAGTGTTTACAGCCTTGAGATTTTTGCAGATTGTTATCACATCCATTAAGCTACACAACACAGAACTGCAGGCAAGAAAAACACTGAGCTGACCTTGCAGGGCTGCCTGTGGCCTCTGGAACTACACAAAACCCACACAGAGAGTGGCGAGTCAAAAAGTTAAAGGGAAAGAAGGACAGGGAAACAGTTTAGATAACGGTGAACCGCACACTGAAAAGAGCCCTGTAAGACAGAGCCATTAATTTTCTGGGTGTGGAGAAAGAGCAGAGAGAATCAGTGATCAAGTCAAGAACCAGGACTAGAGTTTATGAATAAGGCATTCTTTTTGATGCAAACACAGCAGCCAAACACCAGACCAACCGGAAACTTAAGTTTTATGGCCTTACTTGCTCACCCATACTAGATTTACACACACATCTCAAACTAAACATGTTAATAAAGCACAGTAACAATTTTTCTGAGCACTCTCATGAGAATTTTTAAGATTAAAGCTTTGCTGACCTCTCGGTCCTGCAAGCCCAAGTGGCAGAGACCCTGTACTTGAGGAAGCTCTGGGCACAACTCCTTTTCCGCAGCATAAAATCCTAACAAATAGGGCTGGAAGGGGCTCAATCAGTCAGCCCAGAGCAGGACTAACAATACCCACATAGTCCATGGCAAAGATTTGCCTCATTCCCCCTGAAAATCCCTAGTGCTGGATGTTCCCCAAGCTTAAGGCAATCTCTTCCACTCCTTCCCCTCTTTGCCTTTTGGGTGTCTTTGCTAACATCTAATCTGGTTCTGGGCTGCAGTTCATGAATGTCTATTGCTTCTTTTATTCATCAAGAACAGAGCAGATCCCTCCTGTCCTTGTTGCAGCACCTTTAAAAAATGTGAGCACTGTGAATATCCACAACAGCACAATCCCGGGAGGACACTGGCAGAAAATATTGATGCCACCTTCTTGTGTGCTGAGAGAATGTGTGTTTGGGCACAGGCAGGAAAAGCCCTATTTCAGTAAAAACTGCTGCTGTTGAATTTTGTATTTCTCCAAGCATGGGGAGATGGCAGAAAATTCCACAGCAGAACCAACCAAGCACTCATCAGACCTCACAAAACACTCAGAATAAAACCTAGCAGAAAAAACGGAACTAA
This sequence comes from Illadopsis cleaveri, assembly GCA_013399915.1. Classification (NCBI taxonomy): domain Eukaryota; kingdom Metazoa; phylum Chordata; class Aves; order Passeriformes; family Timaliidae; genus Illadopsis; species Illadopsis cleaveri. The sequence continues at coordinate 226,793 of VXBB01008643.1, forward strand.
TCATTAAAACTAAATGTATCAATTGGGGCACTGGTGGTTCCTTTTGTGGGTTTTTCCTGTGCTGAGAAAATAGGAAAGGAGTTTTGAAATACCGAGTAAAGGGCAGGACTGTGCTTTGGGGAGAAGGTGGGGTTTGTGTGTGTTTGTTATGGACTCATTCTCCAGGATCTGTAGAGCCTGTGTGAACTAGAAGCCTCCATACATCAATCCTGCAGTCTCCAGGCATGCAGCTGTCTTGGAATTCCCCTTCCAGGGTGTCTGTTAAGAATTCTGGCAGTGATTTTAATAAGAAGGTACCAAACCCTTGGGTAGTGTGTGTTTGTTCCTCCTCACCTTCAGCAGCCTCGGTATGCAATGTGGATGTGGGTCAGGCTGGAGCAGGGGTTTATTTCACTGTGTACAGCCCTCTCATACCATTTGCTGCATTCCTGCCCCCTATTTAATGACCCATGTAATTAAGAAATATACAGAAAGAGGAGCCACTTGGGTTTAAAATTAGTGAGCACTGACTGCTTTGTTCAGCTGAAACCCAGCTAAAAGAAAACGGGAGGGGAGACCTTTGTGTGGGAACACTCAGAGGAGCAGAGGGTGTAATTCTTTAAAAGCAGAACCTTAAGACTACTGGGAAAAGAAATTAAAAAAAGAATTTTCATCAGGACTGAAATAAGAGGCCTTCAAAGTCAGTTTTGTGTTGCTCTGGGTATTTAGCTGAACACCAGCACGATAACTCCTGGCACAGTCACTCCCTGTTGCAGAAACAAATCTCTTCCCAAAAAGACCCAGTGCAAGATAGTCACTCTAACAGCATAATATTCAACTCCAATCAATATTTTAATACATTTGCCTAATCTTTGAGCATTGCTGAAACCTTGCAGGGACAGGTGAACAATTTCTCTGAGAAACAAAGGCACGTGAATAGCAGATTTTTCAAGCGTTCTATGATTTTTTAAATCATTGTGTTCATTCTAACATTCCTGTTAGTTTTATTTTTCTGCCTTAGACCAGGCTGTATTTTTAACTCCCATTTCTATAAATGTAAGATGGAATAGTCTTACATTATAAGGTTGAACCCCACTTGTTGCAATCTGGAAAATGATGGCCCCATTTTCACACTGTTCTTGTTTTAAATTGGTTATACAGAGCTACAGCAAGATCTTCACCATGATTTTCATTCCCGCTCTAAGCTACATGCTTCAGGCTCAGAACAAAGAAAATGGAATACAAAAATTTAGTTATTAAAATATCTACATCCTTCCACATCTAAAAGTCTGGTAATTTTCAGCCACATTTCAACCTGCAAAACTTAAAATTACCAGGCCCCTCAGATAGGTTAGGGTTAAGCCACTTTAGGGAGTGAGGAAAGAGGCCCATCTGTGCAGAGATGACTTGTGCCTCTATAGGATAATTAAAATCAGAATAGGAGGTGTCATGATACACAGCCTTTTCCCACTCCATTTCTCCTCCTTCCCTCTGAAAAAGTTTCCAGTTATACATTGAAAAAATGGGGCAATGTCAACTATGAATTTCTGGGCAGCTACCACTTTCTTTATATTTCTTTAACCCTGTGTTCTCCAATACACACTATCCTGACTGCCCATAATTTTTTGCCATTCTCATTCCCACCTTCAAATCTTGTCTTTCCTCCTGCCTGCCAAAGGCATGACATTCACACACTCTTCTGCTCAACAGGCCATGTATAGTTAATTTTTCCCCAACTCTCTTTGTTTGTTTAGTTTTGGGATGACAAAGAGCCTCTCCAGTTCACAGCACCTTGTGCACACACAGATATTCCACAGCCTCACTGCTCCTGTCCTCAGTGCTCTTCTGCCTTGCCCAGTGCCATCCTGCCCTTGTGCCTCTCCCACATTTCACACAGACCTTCCACTGTGTTTTCACCACCTTCTGCCCTGACTTTTTCCTCTCTCTGATGTCAGAGTCAGCCTTCATGTCAAACAGCACAGCAGAAGCATGGAAGGGCAAGGAAGAGCCCTACTCCAAAAGTCTAGTGCTGCCTGAAATGCGGGACCCATTCTTGCCAGGGGCTACTCCTCTCCCAAACCAGACCTCAGGACAGAGGCAGCAGTGAGGACAGCACTGTGCAGGGACAAGACAATCTGCCTGTGCCAGCCATGAATTTTGTGGATGGAAGGGATTTACAACCCTGAGGAGGCTGCACATATGCAGGATGCAGCACCTGGAAATACAGAAGTTAAAAGAGGAGAGAAGAAAGGATGTACAATAAAAGAGAGACAGAGGCAAGAGTGCAAGCACCTGCTACCAGGAGGTGCTTCCCAAAGGAAGAGTCTGGAATTGTGTAGGAGGGGGGAATGGAGAAAATCCAGCTGGCTCAGTCAGCCCCTGGAGCCAGAAGGGAGCCGGGAGGCAGAACAGCCCAAAATGAGCTGCTGTGGGTGCTAAGGAGAGTTAATGCAGGGCTGGACTTGGGCATCAGGTAGAGGATCCATTTTTGGAGAGAAAAACCTCATCCCTCACTTTTACTGTGGATTAATTCCCAATTCTGCTACACAGGCTCAGGGGTTTCAGCTTTTAGGTTGCATCTGTTCTTTCCCACTTTGCTCCCAGTCTGTAGCAGCAGGACCCAGGGGTTCAAGATCACACCTCGTCTCCTGGATGGTGTTTTACAGAACACACCATACACTGCAAGGAACCAAAGTCCCTAAGAGAATAAGGAAAGCACCAGAGCTGGCTGTGGGCCAGAGCCTTGTGCTGGCAGCAGTTCAGTGGCACAGCAGAGACTGAGCTGCAGTTTGTACCACGTGCTTTGCTCCAAGGGCCACGACACAGCTGCCTCTGGAGTCTGAGGCCACCTTTGTTAAAAGTAATAAATTTATGACACAGGAATGATATAACTCTGGCAATACAAGCTCTTGATGTGAACCCTGTCTTTCCCATGGAACATTTTGTTATTATTACTATTTTTGGTGGTTGATGCAGCAGCTCTTGACAACAGTGATTATGACAATTTATCTTGAGAATTCACATGTGACTTTAAACACATGTGAAAACACTAAAAATTTCCCTGAGTGTCCTCCACATCCCAGATTCACCTGAGGAATGATTCCTGCAGTGGAGCTTGGGTCCCTTCAGCTGCCTGCAGTGAGGTGTGTGGCCTTTGCTGTCCTAGCAAACAGGCATCCCAAACGCTGATCTTTGCTGGGTCACCCTGAGCAGTAACAGCCGCTTTGCCTCTGAGCATGATCTATATGTTAGGCTAAACAGAGGTTTTCACATCTTAGCTGGTTTTTGCAGGTTTCAGCAGTTTCTCCACTGAAGCTGGCAAGAACTCCCATGGTGTTTGTAAAGCTTCAGTTCTGCTGTGAAATGAAAATTGACATTTCAGCACAACACTAAATTCCAACAATTAGGCTTAAATTAAAGTTCTACTGTATTCCCTCGAACTAAGGTTTTCAAAACATAAAGGGAAGCAATATTATGCTAAATACCAATTCTGTCTTCTCTCATGCAATAATCAGTTTGCAATCATGCCATTCATTCTAATGGCTTTGCATACATTTGCTAGAACTGTCACATAAAAGGCTTGCACTGGGAACCCAGCAAGTTGGCTGTTCCTCTCTAATTTCAAAGGTATTCAGAAACGCTAGTATTAACTGAAAAGCATTTGCAAGACTTGATGATACAGTTAATTTCATTACAATTGACCAGAGGACAAAGTAGCACAGACATCAATATAACACACACAGAGCTCACCAGCGAGGCTGGAACAGCAAAACTGAGAAGTTAGGAAGTACCATCAACATCATCCTTAACTTGAATACCTGTCCATTGCATCTGTAGACACATAAATCATAAAGATAAACTTTACAATTGTGCCACTTCGCCATATTTTCCCTGCCCCAGTGCAGCAGGCAGTGCTTGTTTAATGAACAGCCGCTCGATATTTTGTTTTCTCATCACTGCTCAACACATGGCCTAAATCTTATTTATTTCCCCCTGTTTAAACCTTACTCTGCAGACAACTATGCTAGAGCCTTCCACTGTGCCTGTCAGGACAGTATTTAGCACCCACCATCGATATTTTGAGTCTATGCTGCTAAAATTTTGGGGGAAATCTGACAGCCACAAACCCCTGTTATTAATGGAAAGCATCCCTTGACTTTAACAGCAGGCAGTGAACTTTTGAATCACAAGTTTACACTTGTTCATACTCAAGGATCTCAACATCCCAAGGGATATCTACACTTTAAAGACAACCAATTCCTACTGTGGTTCTGCACTGATTCAACACCACACAAATGAACCCTGATCTCTCCTAGGCTTCAGAGAAAACTAGAAACTACCACACAAGCCTCTGTGCACATGGGGGATTGCAGGAGAGCAAAAGCAAAGGTGGGACCAGAGGAGGAGGAGGGCAGGGGGACACAGAGGGTCTGCACATGCCATAAACCACAGGCTCCTCCTGCAGACCAGCCCTGCACACCTGGCTGGGAAGGGCCCAGCAGCCCAGGAACCTCCTCTGCTCTTCCCCCTTTTTAAGGCAGGCTGCTAAAATGTCCTCTGCAAATTGAACAGGATAGCAGAGAGCAAAGCAGCTCCCAGAGCACTCCCAGGGTGTTCCCAAACACCCCGACAGCAGCCACAGTCACCCCCTCCCTCCCTGCCTGCAGACAAACCCTGGCAGCACCATCCCACGGAGTGTCCCAGCTGCAGCCCTGCTAAAAAGCAGAATAAAATAAAATGGCCAAATTCAGCTCTCTCTCAGCACAAAGTTTCCTTGGCTGGAAAACTGCAATTGTTTTTCTGTTTAATACGCAGGTTAAATCCCTTCTGCTTTATCCTAAGTTACATTCCAACCTTCCACATATTCAGTCACAGTCTGTTTCCAGACTCCTGGAGAGCTTGAGAGCTTGGCATGTCAAAACATTCATTGTGTTTGGGTTTCCAGAGGCTGAAGATGACCCTAAAACTGAGGCCAGGCACTACAAGATGATTTTTACAATGACTTTACATTGCACAGTTTGCTGCAGGAAACCAAGGATAAATAATGGGATGTCTATTCCATATGACCATGGATGTGAGCGAATCCATCTGTTCATCTCTATGGCCAAGGTACCAAATAAAACTGAGATGCTAACCTATCATTAGCACAATAGTCAGAATCTTTAAAGAACAACAGAAAAAACATATTCAAAAATGTTAAACCCCTGTTTTAACTGCTCTGGCCACCAACAGGAAACTTGCTGAATAGAGGCACACAATGGAAATGACAGTTTTTGAAGCACAAGAAAGGCTTCTGAAAATACAGATCATTTGTATACATATCAAACAGAAGAGACTTCTCTATACTTTAGCATAAATGTTAAAAGCTCTAAAAAAGTCTCTAAAAAGCTTTGGAACCTCCTATGGCTACACATATTCCAGTAGGACTAATTTGATCTGCTTTTTGGAAAGGATATTAATCCATTTTGGGAACAATCTTTAAAGTAGAAGGTGTGGAAATGCATCCAGTCAGCTACTTCACATGATAGCTGGAAGATCATACAGAGAGGATGTTTTTACAATAATTATTGGGAACAGAGAGTTAATTGTTTCCTATGCTGCAAAGTGGGGACCTTAAAATTGAGCTCCATAAGCTGCAAGGATAATGGACAGAAAGGTTGCATTGATAACAGCAGCTCTGGATCAACTTTGCAAAATTCACAACTTTCAGAGGGACAGAAATGGGTTTCATCAGACAAACATAGACTGAGGCATCACTGTTTAGACAGTTTCACCCAGTCCTGTGCAAACACAGAGAACAGCAGGAGAGAGAGCCCAAGGTGCAGCCCTGCTCTGCAGTTTGTGTCCCTGACCTGCTGGGAAGGGGCAGACCTGTTGTGGTTTTTTTCTTTGCTATCTGCCTTGGAGCTAAAGCTGACACCACCTGTTTCTGTTTAGGCTCCACATTTATTCTGAGCTTTTGGCTCCCTTCTGTTCTTTATTCTGGAGCTGGAGCTGCTGGAGAGAGCCCAGAGGAGGCACCAGCATNAGCCTAGGCCATTCTGTGGTTCACACAGTAGTTGTGTGATACCTTTGCTCTGTTCAGGAGTCCATAAAGCCTTGATTTCCCTTTTGATTTCCCATTTGATTTCCCAAAAGTCAGGCAGTTCACCACCACTCTGGATTGTCCATTCACAGCACCCGTCAGGATGTACTTTACAATGGTTAAACATAAATGAATATAACAGCAGCATGTGATGTTGTTTGAAGTGTATCCTGTCTTTTGCTTAATGCATGCAGTTCATTTAGCATCTGCTCTATAAATAACACTTCCTCTTTCCACATCTTCCCAACACACACCACTGTTTCCATGTGATGATGAATCCTACTGCAGGCAATGCTGTAAGAAAGGAATTTTCTACATTAGAGTATTAAAGAAAGGGCACTTTATGCTGCCAAGGGCCAGCTAAAGAATAGACCTCCAGATTTGCATTCCCTTGACCAGTGAATTTCAAAAGACAGCATTGCTCAAACTTGGAACCCTTTGTCTTTAGTGAAATTTTGCAAAAGCTTTTTGTTTTACAAGGTGCAGGTCCCTCTGTTCCCCTGAATTCATCTTGCAGTCTGTCTGATGAAGATCACAGACAGAAGTCTCAGATGATGCATCAGTTTTCTCTCAGAGAGATTAAAAGGGCTGCAGAGCGGGAATGTGAGAACAGTGCTTCTGGAACAAAGCAGCAAAGAAAGAAGACACCTCCAGAGTGAAAATTACAAGAGAAACGACATTGGAAGGGACAAATTTGAAATAATTAGGCAGAAAAAGAAAGGTCCAAGAAAGCAGAGGTTTGTTTCTAGCATGAAGTGATGATACAAACCACAGCAAAGGCAGGTGGAGTATGCCAGGGTCCACCGCCAGCCACTGCCAGCCTCCCTTGGCCTGGACCGTTTTTCCTTGCAGAGCACTCATTTCGTCTGATGGCTTAAGTCCTTTTCTCCTCCCGTTGTTAGCTGCATCTTCAAAAGCTCTCAGCATTTCATTGCCATGTCTATCTGGAGGCATTCCATTGTGCTGCAGCAGGGTTCTCCAGGAAACAGCAATACGTGTGCCTTGCTCGTTTTTCTTTCTCTTTTTTCCTGCCTTTTTCTCCAAGGAAGGCCCTGAAGCCATGTTCTCATTAAATTTTTATGGATTTTCAAAATAAGAAGCTATTGTCCCATATACCTCCTTAAATATGCACCAATCAAAAAGTTTGAAAGAACAGCTCTGCCCCTGACAAGCAGGAGCAACAGAAAGGGAAGAAACCTAAGGAGTGACTGCTTCAGCTGTCTTCCTGTAAAACACAAACCTGTGTAGGCACAAGGATGGTTTGGCACAGGAAGGGGACTAAAGGCTCGCAAGGGAAAAACATTCTGTCTAAGATTCTATTTTTGTCAGATTTATATTCTCATTTAGAGGACGTATATGTGATTATTTACTACCTCAAGTAGGCTCCATGGTGCTCATAAAGCAAACAAATATTCAAAACAGACGTTTGGAAAACTCTTCAACTTCAAGTGTCCACACTGAGACACCTGGAGCTCGAGCATTAGGAGTGAGTGACTGTAGAAATAAAGCAGCTTATTACTTTAGTAATACCTAACTAGCCAGGTTTAGACATGGAATTTTAATAAGCCAAATTATGGCACATATGACCTGTGTAAATTGCTTTGCCTCAGTGACAGCAAGGCCAAAACCAAGAGAATAGATTTATAAAATAATACCAATGGTAGGATGTGAAATTTCTGCGTCTAATTCCAAATTAGGTTTGTGTTGATTCATACATGAGATTTTGAAGTAATATTACAGCTTCATACAAATGTTCTTTGTGGCCAGGGTTGCCCTATAAAGAGAGNTGAAGCTTTTAGACAAATTGCAGAAATCTCTAGAAGAAAAGTTATTTCTACCACAGAAGCAGTAAATGCTGTAATGTGGTGATAGTTCTGACATCATGAGATGATCTCCTAGGTCAATGCTCCAAGGCCTGAGAAAGATCAGGAGAAAAACACCTCATCCAGTTTTCCCTCTGTGTGGAAGTGCTAGTGAGAGTTTAGGCTTAGACTTCTTGAGTGGAAGTTTAGATGAAGGTAATTAGGAGAGTTATCATTTTTTCTCCCACAAACTGCGAGGCTGCACCATGACACCAATGGCTGCAGCCAGATCCATGCAGGCTCTGGAACGGGGCTCTGCAGCACTCCACACTGATCTCCCAGCAATGCCACTTGTGCTCTTTGCAGCTGCATCCAAATGTTACAAAATCCCACCCTGGGACACAAAGCAAACCTTCTCCAGGGATTAAATGCTTTTCTAAACCTAGAGATAAATTAACATAATTATTCAACGCTACTTTTTCATTAAACCACCGGCATTTACATGGAAACGAACATCCCTTTTTGTGCCTTTTCACCTGTTTAACCAGAGAAGGGTTATCCCTGAGTGCAGCAGTGCTGGACACAGACACTGGTGATGAGTTCCTGCACAGAAGAGAAGGGGTGAGCCCGTGTCCAGCAGCCCTGGCTGTGTAAGCAGGCCCAGGAGAAGCAGCTCAGCTCTGGCTGAGCTCTAACCCAGGCTGTGCCCCGTCCCTCCCCAGCCCTGCAGCTCCTCCAGCAGCGGCAGTGACAGATGTTCTGCACGGGTAATCCCTCATCCCTCTAATCCCAGCAGAGGGTGAGGATTGATGGGCACCGGGCACTCAGGAATAAAGAACATGGAAATGCGTAAGTTGGGGCTGGAATAAACAGTATTGAATAAACATATTAATAACAATACGGGCTTTGGAGTGAGATTAGCTGCTGACACAAATAACATTTATTCACACTACAGGGAGTGATTCCAGAGAAACAACATGAAAGTGCACGGAGAAGTACTGCTAAATCAAAAAGGCTTTGCATAAAACAAAACAAAACAAAAAAAAAAAAAAAAAAAAAAAAAAGGNAAGTGCACGGAGAAGTACTGCTAAATCAAAAAGGCTTTGCAAAAAACAAAAAAAACCAAAAAAAACAAAAAAAAAAGGGAAAAAATATGACAAGAAAAGTCATAAGAAAAGAAACATCATCATGTTTCGTCTTTTTTCAAGTGCATAACAACAAAAAAAATAAACAGTTGTAGCAACTACAGGGGCAAAGGAGAAAATGCGGTGTTAAAATCAATGTGTCTCTTCAAATGTTCACAACTCTTCCAAGTGTGGGACCTGAACAGAGAAGGGAACAGTTTGGTTGTATAACCTGACATAGCTCATCACTAAAATCAGGCACCATTTCATTTTGTGGTGCGGAATTGCCTCTTTAGAAATGTCACCACAGAAACAGAGTGTCTACCTTCCATTTGCTGTGGCTCAATCCATCATGTTCACGTCTCAACACTTCCTTAAAATGCTCTAAATTTGTCATCTGCTGTTCTACTAAACACGGTTGACTCAAAGTCAAAGCCTCAGTTGCAGATGGCAGGTCTGATTTTTGCAAGTTTGGCCACTAAAAATTAAATTATCCAAAGGTGTCTCAGCATCTCAAATCTGCTTCAATGACCTGTAATTCATACAGGAGATTTTGTCTGAGATTTCTGCTCATAGAGTGAGCAGAATAACAGAGTAATTTCTGGGAGGAGTGGAACAAAGAGCTGGGAGGTGGCTGGTGCAGCAGGAGTGGAACACACTGAGGGATGCAGAGAGCAGGATGGGGCTGGAGGCTCCGGGAAGCACCCTGGATTTCTGCCTGGAATGAAAGGGACAGATGGGTTATCCTGACCCTAGCGATTAACCATTGTGCAGGTAAGCATTCAGAAACACCAAGCCCCAGAACTGCACCTTCAAATGCAAAATGTGCTCTGCTGCACCAGTGCTGAGGAAAGCAGCACCTGGACGTGCTCAGCTTGAAAGGCAGGAAGAACAGGAGGGAAACAATGGGAAGTAATTATGAATTTTTTTTTTTCACTTTCTGTCCCTAATTTTGCTTTAACCAGGCATCTGCTGTGCAATACAGTCTTTATATGCAACAGATACAGAATTCCATGCGCTTAAAAGGACCCGTGTAGGGTTTCAGTGTCAGACATGAGAAAAGCCTTTCACTGATTTCACCAAGGCCCAGTCTGTGGGTGAAACCTGACCACTGACTCCATTAAAATGACATATAAAGTTCTTAATTGCTTAACAGTCCTTCAACCTCACCTTTTTCCCATTGTTTTCCAAGCCAAAAAAATAAGGAGACAGAAAGAACACAGGGTAAAATACCAAGTCTTCTATCCTTGGCACACCTTCTGCTCTGACAAGTCAGAAAAATGATTGAAAGCCAGTGAAATTTCCCAGATTTAATTGAATATTTCATGTATGTGGCACAAAGAAAAGACTTTTTATTCCACAGTGGTCTTACTAGGAATAATGAAGTGAGCTCTAGCTAATAAAGTGTTTGTATCCTGAAAAAGCAGAGTTGAGTAAAGTCTTTCTCTGACAAACTTAACCACAAGTCAATTGGAATCTTTTTACATATCAAGAAATATATTTTATTTCAATTTTTCATCACAAAAATGCATTCTTCTGGATGTATAGGACACAAAATCTGAGTTTCCATGATAATTACAGTCAACTCAAGATTGACAACAACTTTCAAGATGAACCTGACGCATTTTTAAAATGGCCGGGCTCAGTGTCCTCCTGTCAGTCCTACTTGCTGATGTGGTTCCTGTCAGGTAGTCAAATAAAATTTGTGAGACCAGACCTCCACTTTATCCTCTGTCCGCAGGCATCCTCACTGAATTTGGCTCTGGCTCTGGCATTTTCTACCTCTGCACTGAAAAACTGGGAGTAAAAGTCCTTTTCAGTCTCAGAAGTATTGCAGGAAGAAGAAGCACGTGGAAAATGAACCTGACGCAGCTGTCAGGGATGAAGGCTGCACATACGGCACTTAAAAAGTTCTCCCATTGTCTGCTTTGAGGGCTGGCACATCCCTCAGGACTTGTATCTGTGAGGAAAACAGGACTGTGACATTTCCTTGGTTTCTGAGAGCTGAGGGCAACATAATTCTCATCCCACAAACAAACACAGCTTCCCTTTCAGTGGGGTGGCACGAGCTGTCTTCTGCTGTGCCAGTCACTGCCAGGACCTGTGGAATCCTCCTCACACTCACAGTGAGCTCCCCACAAGCTGCCAAAATCTGTCAGAAAGGAAAAAACACCTTAAAGCACCCACCATATCTGGAGGAAAATATAGTAGACTGCTTCCAGAGGAGAACAAAGGTGAAATGCAGTAGTAATACCTCTGCTGAAGCACAGTTAGTGGAGGGATTAGGAGAAGTGGACTGCTGCAGGGTGAACCAGGATCATGGCACTTTTCTTGTCAGAAACCACAACACAAGGAGTGAAGTGTCTGAACTCAGCGATGTGACAAATGCTGATGCAATTCCAGCTGCACCCAGTTCCTGCACTCCCTCTGCATTCCATCTCTGCTGCCTGCCCACTTCTGCCTCCCAGAGCAGCAGGACAAACCCAGGAGTTTCCCAGCCCCTGGGGCTAGGAGAGCACCCAGGGAGTGCATGTAAGAGCAGCAATGATCTGTTGCTGTTTGGGATCGAGTTCCAGCTGTCCTGGCAGGAGCAGAGCAGATCTGGCAGTGCCATGGGGAGGAAGGCCTGCTTCCACAGCTTGCACATCTCTCTAAGATTTGCATTCCAAACAGGCCACAGAACTTACCCCGAAATCACTCAGTGTTTTCCTGACAGCAGCAGTGAAAAACCATTCAATAGAAAAGGAACCGAGTGCCTTTATGGGAGGGCTCAGAGCTCAGGTCAGAGAACAGTAAAACACTTTTGGTGTGTGGGATGAACTCTCCCCGTTCCCATCATCACTGCTGTGCTGTGTCCTGATCCCAAGGAGAACAGCAAATTGTGTCCCTAATTGCCTGTGATGGTGTTTTACTCAAGATGCTGCCCTTCTGTACAGCTCTGCACTGGCCCTGAGCAGAGGCTGTGGGCACAGCAGCACAAAACAAGTCTGGGATGCTGGACTAGTTTACAGACACCTTTGAACGAAGTTTCCATTCTTTGGGGTTTTTTGAAATTCTTCCCTTTGCAATTTTATTACTGACCTTCCTTTGCCATCTAACATCCTAAACTTCTAAACTTTGAAACCAAGCAGAAGTACAAAGTCCCTAAATGAGCCCAGAATCTCCCATGACTATATTGTCAGGCTCAATCCTTATGAAACCACCTAAAAGTAAACCTTATAATCTAATTTTCCCCTCTTATTTGTTAAGCAGCAACACTAATGATTTGATTGTGAAACACTTATGCATATGAATGAGCTTTTACATAAGGCCTGATTTTAATTAAAAAGCAAACCCAACTTTAAAACAAACCCAACTCAAACCCAGCTTCCAGAGCCAGAAAGAGGAAAAACCTCTGTGGCAAGTGGGGCAGTAACAGTGCAACTGGTACTAGCTATTAAACAGAGCTACACTGCTGTGATTTTATGAATTCTTTTAGAAACCACAAAGAAATACGCATTATCTGCCAGAGGAAAGATAAACAAGATTGAGGCAAAAGGGGGAGTTCAGAGGTTACTGAGAAAAGGTGTTTGAAAGAAATTGGTTCCAGGGAAGGAAAGGGTTCAGGAGAAAAGGGCAGGCAGCCAGGCAAGGTCAGGGCTGGAACAACACAGGCATGGACAGGGCTAGAAACAGAGCTGGAAAATGCTCTGAGAGAGTGTCCAAGAGCTACAAGAAGTTCTTCTGCAAACAAAGATCAGTAATGTGGTTTCTCCTGGACTGAAATAAATCAACAGAAGGACATGAGCTGGATCTTCATCTCATTGAGTGACATTGACAGTTATTGATCCATGTTTCTATGTTTCAAAAATCAGGTTTCAATTTGTACATCCTGTTGCATGGCTTTTGATCCCATCACCTGCACTCTCTAATTTCGTTACTAAGGTCTAGCAGAAGCATTCATTACTTGGCTTCTGATGAGAAAATTCAAACCAATGCCTAGGTATTTTTTCATCCTTATTTTTTTAATGAATTAATCAGAAGTCCAATGTTTGAAATTGTAGTTCTTAATACTTAGAGAGGTCAAATTAATAGCACAGGTACCATTTCATTTAAAGCATTTAACTTCGTATATCTTTAGAGAGATTTAAGAGTTCTGTTACAATTCAAAGGAAGTTATTACAACCAGCAGTCAATGGAAAGTATCTTAATAAATACTAAGCATTTTCTACTCTCATCTCCAATTTTAGCCCTCTATCTGCACCATGCTGCAGCTGTCAGTTTTCCCATCCTTCCTTCACAAGTGGCCATCAGTGCAAATATCTGTGAAATCTCCTGTTTACCCCATTCACTTAATCAGGTATAGCTGTGCTACTGCTGAAGATCATTTATTTCTGTGTAACCCAACTCTCTGTTTACAAAACCTCTTTTTTTAATTTCCCCACAGAGCAGGCTTTGGCAACCTCCTTCTCAGCAGTAAAAATCAACCCTTTGGGCTCCAGACTACTGCTGTATTGCCTTCCAATTCGGCTCTGTATACCAGCAGAGATGTGACCCTCAGCCAGTCCCAGGGCACTCTGAGACTCAGATTTGTGGCCCCGGCCCAGTGAGTTCCTCATGAGGCTCCTGGAGCTCAGCACTCCCGCTGGAGAGGGAAGCAGCAATGTATTTCCTTTATTTATTCACATTTTCCTCCAAGTCCATCACAGCGTTGGTCGATCAGCTCTGATCAATGCTGAGGTGTCAGTTTAGATGTAAACCCTTTAAAAAGCTGCACTTTGGGGCTTAACAATAATCAGGAGGTCTCTAACCAACATATTTATTGAGCTTGAAAGCATCACCCTCAGACCAAATGTGTTTGACCCTTCATTTACAACACTGCAGAAGAACCTTAAGCAGCATAAACCTTTTGCACTGGAATACTCCTAAATATCCCAACTCCAGAAGTTAACTCCTTGGTAATTTGATTGCAATTAAGCTTTCAGTGCTTTCCAGCTTCCTTGTGTGCTGCAAGTCAGGCTGCTGTGCAAACTATACAGACCTCAGGGACAGCCCTTTCCCCCCAAAGAAAACCCCAATATCCCCCAGGCAGTGTTTTTATACAGCCCTCAGGGCACACCTGCAAAACCTTATTTCCTTTAATGTTCTCTAGAGACATTAATTAATCACTTATCAGGTCATGAGCTCAGAGAACATTACAAAAGGGTTTTCCAGGTGCAGGGTTTTAGCTGCTCTCTGTGCTTTCAGCACTGGGCTGTGCTGACACCACTTTGCCCCAGGAGAACATGTTTGGTTCTGTTTAGGTGAAAATGTCATAAGCAGCATTGTAGCCGTTCTGAATATTGATTTTTGGAAAACAGGTCTTAAAAGTTCACTGTTCTAGATCTTTCAAGGGGAAATCAGAGCTATTGAGGGCTGAAAAGATGGAGATGTGGCTGGAGCATCTCTGATGAGGAGACACTGAGGGAGCTGTGCCTGTTAAACTGGGGAAGGCTGAGAGGAGGCTGCTTATCATTGCACAGAAATATCTTAAGATGATGGGGCCATACACTTCCACTGTGCCCAGCCACAGGATAAGGGGCAAAGGGGCACAAAGGGGAGCACAGGATGTTCCATATGATTATGAGGAAAAGCTTCTTTGAGGGTGACAGACACTGGAGCAGGATGCCCAGAGAGATTGTGAAGCCCCTGCTCACAAGATGCTCAGAACCCACCTGTGTCACCTGCTCAGGGGTGACCCTCCCTGGGCAGGACCTGGACCAGACACTCTCCAGAGGCCCCTTCCAACCCCAACAATTCCTTGATATTCATTTGGTACAGTACAGCCTCACTGATATGAAAATATCAAAAAAGACACTGCAGGCAATCCCTGAGAACTTCCCCTAGAACTCCTTTTCATCACACCAGCACCTGCATTAAAGAGGGCTTGGTCACAGAGCGATGCAAAAGCTCTCCTCTCAACAAGCCCTATGTGTAGCCCATCCTGGAAAGCATGCAGAACAAATTAGTCTCCTAAAAGCTCCCATTTTGGCATGGGGAGAGGTAAAATGTTACACTGATTTCCCAAGTGTCTAAAAAACAGATCAAGTAACACTAAAATGAAATTGTCAAACTGGAAAATGATTTTCACTGAGATAATCTTTGTGCTTCAGAAATAAATATTGCAGAGGATTTCCAGTCCAGCCCAACTCTGATGTGCAATATCCCTTTATCAACTCTTCCCGCTTGTCGCACACTCATTTCTGTCCTTTTTCTGAAGATTGTTGCAATCAGCCCCTAACGGGGAACTCATGAGGGTCTGGTGAGGACTGGGGATTACAAGATTTATGGTGAGTGAACCCATGAATTGATACAGAACATTTTGCTTCTGACTCTGTCTAAACTTGATCCTTCCCTATACACTTTATCCTAATTAAATACAATTTCCATTGATGTTCATCACAAGTCATAGGAAGAACCCAGTCCAAAATGCATGTGGCTTCTCTGCTCCCATGTGCTCCATGTTCCTTTGCTGCACATGGTACAAGAATTGCAAAATCCTGGAGAGTTCTGTAAAACAAACCTGATCTCTGGAAACAACATGATGGACACGGAACTGTTGGAGTGAGTCCAGAGGAGGCCGTGGAGGTGCTGAGGGGACTGGAGCACCTCCCCTGTGGAGCCAGGCTGGGAGAGCTGGGGCTGCTCAGCCTGGAGAGGAGAAGGTTGTGTGGAGACCCCAGAGCTCCTTCCAGGTCTGAGGGGCTGCAGGGAAACCAGAGAGGGACAATTCCTCAGGAACTGCAGTGACAGGACACAGGGAATGGCTCCCAGTGCCAGAGGACAGGGATAGATGGGATATAGGGAAGGAATTGTTCCCTGGGAGGGTGGGCAGGCCCTGGCACAGGGTGCCCAGAGCAGCTGTGGCTGCCCCGGATCCCTGGCAGTGTCCAAGGGCAGGTTGGACATCGGGGCTTGGAGCAGCCTGGGACAGTGGAAGGTGTCCCTGCCCATGGCAGAGAGTGGCACTGTGTGATTTTAGGGTCCTTTCCAAACCATTCTGTGAGTCTATGATCCTTAACTCCATAAGGAAAACCTTCTGGAAAGTTCTCTGTTTGAAGAAATGCAGAGTTCAGACTCTGCACTGTCAGGCAGCAGCTGCTCTCCTGACTACAGAAGGCACGTGGGGTCACAGGACACAGAACTGGGATGTGTGGAAAGCTGCTGGGCTGAGCAACACAGGAGCTGCCCCTTATGCTCTGGGCTTTGCTCAGCTCTGAGATCCAAGTGTTTTAGTTCCTCTGCTGTACCACTTGCAGCACTGGAAAAGTGGGAATATCTCTTCACATCCCAGGATGCAATGACATAGGACCAATGCAGTGTCCTGGAATTTAAACAGCTGCAAACATGAACACCCTACTTGTAGATTCTCTCTTCGCCACGTCTCTCCTGGCACTTGCAATTTGGGAGGTGCTTTTGGTCCCTGAGCAGCACAGGAAAACAGCATTGCAATTTCAGAATGAACAACTGTGGCATCATTTCATTGAGAGATAAGGGGCTGATATTCCTAAAAATACAACTTTGGTGCTAAACAGACACCTGGCATCACAAGCTGAAAGCAAACATTGCTTTAAAAGCAAAGCAAGTTTTAAGTTGAAGTGGAAACTCTCCCTCTTTAAACCTACAGTGTCTCTCCACACTCCACTTCTCTCGGGACCTGTCACTAATGCTAATTAGTGATGTTCCAGGTTACTGGAGCATTTACTTGTCTCCCATCCTGCCACAAGAGGGAAGGACAGTCTGAATCACAGAGTTAGAGAGAAGACAGGGAAGAAAAGCAACCCTTCATTTCAACTTTCTTCCTTCCTCTCCAGAACACATGCACAGTCTGATTTAGAGCCTGCACTGATTTTTTCTATCCAGTTACATGATATTCCAACAGCAGGAAAATGCTTCACAGCATTGGAGTCCATCTGCAGGGAAATGTTCAAAGGGGCTGCTCATGGAACAAAGGAATTTCCAGTCCAACCTGTGGCTTTTATCCTCTCTGAATTCTTGGCAAGTTACTATGTAAAAAGATTTGGTTGTTGGGTTTTTTGTTTTTCTGATATTTCACTGTGTGAAATCCTTTCCTCCTGCTGCAGAGACCACCCTCCTGCCAACTGAATGTTACAGAGAACAGTCCTGGTGGCCCCAGTCCTGAGCTTGGTCCCCACTCTGCCAAGGCCAAGCACAGGTGAGAGCCTTTTCAACTCTGCTCCTCCTCTCTGCAGGTCTGGCTGTGGTCACATCTCTGCTCCATCTTGCTGAATATGGCTTGACCCCAAAGGGAAAAATCAGGCTTCAGATTTGTGAAACCCAGAAATCAACAAGATGGTCACTGCAACACACAGGGAACAAAGGAGCTGGGGCAGCATTTTCAGTATCAGATTTGTATTTTTATACTTTGCTACAATTTCCCACCTGCAGTGCTCTTGAGTCAACTGAGGACCCTCAGCTCCTAAAAATCAGAAGATGGGAAAAAATCAGCTTCCTTGCTTCACAGCCCTACAAGTGTTGTGTCAGAAGAAGCTGACAGGAGAAGCTGAGGAGACAGGATGGGGGTGAAGCTGTAAGAGATGCTGAGAAATCAGAGGGTTTACTATGGAATGTGGTACAGCAGCCAAGCTCCATGGCACTGGTTCAGGAAAGCAATTATAAACATTCCTAACTGCCTCCCTCCTCAGGAAACATCTTTAATAAGGTACTTCTCTTTAAAAAATATACTGTGTGCTGGGATGTATATGTCCTGAACTGGGGACTGCATCTGGAGATAAGATCCTTGAGGAAAAATGGGTCTCAGCCAACGTCCAGAGAACAAAAAGTTATTTTGGGGAGTTAAAAATAAAATAAAATAAGTTAACCTTTTTATACTCCTGGCCAAGGAATCTTAGACCTGTGATGTATTGGACACTTCCAGGGATCCAAGGGCAGCCACAGCTGCTCTGGGCACCCTGTGCCAGGGCCTCCCCACCCTGCCAGGGAGCAATTTCCTCCTAATAGCCAATCTAAACCTGTTCTCTGTCAGTGTGAAGCCATTCCCCCTTGTCCTGCTACTCCAGGCTCCTGTAAATACCCTCTCTGCATCTTTCCTTCAGGCACCTTTACAATGGATGCAGCGGTCCCTTCCCTCTACCTGGAACAGGCTGCAGCTCCATCATTCCAGGTCTTAATATGACCCCATCTATAAAGGACATGATGACTTCTAGCATTTTCACAAAATACCAAAAACTTCCAGAAAGCTACAAAAGAATCAATGCACCACCATCTGAAGGTTCATTTTTACAGGGCACTGGGATTTTTGCCAGTCCCTGAGGCAGCAGCATTATTTCTGCCTGGCCTGAGTACGGGCAGAACTCAGCACAAACCTTCCCACAGACACCAAAGTGAGGAGTAAAGGATTATCCAGAGGAAGGCTCCCCTGCACCAAGAACTTATGAGGAATGGGGAGAAAATCAGGGGGAACTAGGAGACAGGGCACCCCGCAAACAGCAGGGTTTAGGTTGAGGCTGGATGAGATCTCCCTGCTGGTGGTCTCTGGTGGCACTGATCACTTCTAACGAGGTCCAACAGACCCAGCAAGTTGGCTGTTCTCTCTCTCTGTCTGATTCTGTTCCTGCTTTCATACCCACAGTCCCTCTCCTTTATCCCATAAATCTTCCATCACTTCCAGTACAAGCAGAAGCACAGAGAATTTATCATGAGAAATGGCATAATGATGCTGAGATGGGTTAGCAGCATACTCCTGCTGAAAATGAGGGTGTGAAACAGCAAGTAAAGCAATAACTCTTTAAGAGATCTAAGGACCTCACTCCCACTAAAAGAAAATAAGAATAAGGAATCCAGGCTCCTTTGAAAGACCTCCAACCATCATTTTCAGCTGCATAAAGGAAAACATCTCATAGAAGTAGCTCATATACAGCAGCTAAACCAGTGTCTCAGTAGCCATAATTCAGTGTCCTTTGATAACTGTAGATTCTGGGAAAGGATAATCCTACTCCTTCAAACATAAACATTGTTCCTCCCTTTAATATAATGGGTATAAAAATATTAGGATCAGGCCTGAATAGGCAGGACACATGTGAAAGCCATTCAAGAATTTACAGACCTCTGCTGTCTGTGTGGGTGGGGTGGGATATTTCAGTCCAAGTCTGTTTTGAAATACACCAAAAAGAGATAAAAAAACAACAAAAGCTGAGAACAACTGCAGTTCAGTCAACAGAAGCAAACAATGGAAGAAGATCAGCTAAAATTCCAAAATTTCTTGAGAAGATTGTAAAAGTTTCTGTTTCATCAAAAATTTTCAGCATGTTTACAAAATCCAGATGAGTACAACAAAAATAATAAACATGCACTTTATGGTGGGCTTTTGTTTCCAACTGTAAAAGAGAATTTCCAAGCTGTCTTCTGCTCTGAAACATTGGGAGAATGAGCAAACAAAAGTCAAAATGAGAAAGAGCTGCCCACAGCCTGCAGCCTGAGCGCTGCAAGAGATGGATGTGGGGTGGGCATGAAGTCAAACTGCAGCAGAATAATGGGAGAGGATTTTAGTCTGGATTTAAGCACTGGGAAAAGAAACAGGGGAAAGAAAAGGGAAAAAAAATAAAAGGAAAGGATTTAACAAAAAAGGATAGGGAACAGTTAGATAATGACTAAACTGAGACATTCCTGTACAAGAAGTGTAAAAACAACAGTCATCTCTCATGTATTTATAAAGTAAGCAGCAGAAAATCCAGCCAGGCCAGTCCCAGAGCTGCACAAGGGAATATTCACAGGGATCCTATTAGCTGCACGTTTTCCCAGATTCTTCAGGGCAATGAACACATTTCCTGTTGAGAAAGGCAAAAGCAAGACAGTCCATTTATCTGAGGGAGTGCACCCATCTTATCACAGTGTCTGAGCAGATCAAAGCCTCCTCACACTCCCAGCACTGCCACCAAAAGTGGGGAATGTCTGAAGAAACTCCTCATTCCCTTAAGTCAATTAAACAGTCAAAAAAGAGTGAAAGCATCAGTGCCTTCAGCAAAGCTTTGCTGCAGTGCTGGCAGTGGATCGGGGGTTCCTGCCATGTGAGGAGGATAACACACCAGAGTCAGCTCCGAGCCTGCATCTCCTGCCTAAACCTTTGTGACACATTGTGCCAAAAGAGATGTGCTGAGGCAGAGAAATAATAAAATACCCAGTCGTGCTTGTCACTGGGCTTTTCAATCTCTTCTAATGGACTGCATTCTGCTTGACAACTTTCAGCTGAAAGGGATTCCATGGCATTTATTTTCACATACAATTCCTATATATATATATAAATGCTTTCAAAATGGTCTGTATTTTTAAATGGTCCTAGGAGTGTCAAAGTCAATTTTTAGAATGAAATACAGACTTCTCAATCGTGAGAGTGCTTCCGAAAATGTTACTCTGACTGTAACACTAGCTGAAAAAGAATTCTCTAAGTAAACTGCAATTTGAATAAAACCCAGAATGCCCACAGGCTCACCCCTAGTTTATCCAATTAGCTGCATGTTTGAGAGATTAAAGCAGTTATTATTGGCTAACAGCTGGCCTGGAGGCCTCGCAGTTATAAATAATCCTAATTATAATTTTATAACTGAAATATAACTAATTATATAACTACCTTGATTATATAACTCGACCAGTCTGGGCTGTTGGGGACATGGGCAGCCATTGGCCAGTTAGCCAGGTGGCAACTAACTCAGCCAGTGAGGACCAACAGCGTGGACTTCCCAAGCTCTGTAAGGAGAAGAGCATTCCAGAAAAATTGCTATTTGCTATTGCCTCGGTGTGTTCTGTCGTGTGTCTGTCTCCAAAACCGTGACACCTAACGAGCAAGCAGCCGGGAGGTTTGACTCCATGGGGTACGTGTGGGTGGTTCACTCTGACTCCTGGATTTAAAGTATTCCTTCAGCTAAGCAGGAATAGCAATAGTTAATTAACTTCTGGTTTTTTGAAATCTGCAGACCCAGGGATTAAACCTGCAAAGTCCCAGGCACCTTCTACTCCCAGTGCAGCCAGGACAGAGCCCCAGAGAGCCATTAGGTAAACTTGAAGTAATCTTATATAATTAATGAAAAAATCCTGTAACTTTTGGACAGCAGGTGGGTTTATGAAAAAGATCTCATAGCACCCCCAGAAGCCAATTGAGAGATTACAAGTGCCAAAATCTGCTGGAACATTTCTTCTGTAATTCCTGTGTGCTGAAATTCCAGCCAGGGAATGAGATGGAGGTACATCTTTATGTCTCTTAAATTGTAATTTGATTAAAAGTCAGCAGCTGCATCATCTGAAACAATACAGTGTTCATGCTGGGAAGTCACAAATGCAAACTGTGCTTTATTAAACTAGTTAGAAGCTGTTAAAATGCAGAATGCTGCTGGCACACCTTTTAGAGCAGATACTAAAATGTGCATCATTTGGGCACCTTAAATGAGTCCCTTTAAAAAAGATCTATTTTTCAATTATTCCATAAACAATAATGAATCAAAAACAACTCAGTCTTTCACTCCACTGAGATAAAGTAAATGCAAATGCTGTTTTCAAAGTTAATTGGCTCTGAAACACTTAAGTCTTGGAAAATAATTTTGAATGGCAGACCTTTTGCAAAACTTATATATTTTTCTATATCCATCATCCTTCTTAGCATTTGCATTGCTCCTGAAATATAGAAGTATTTTAATAAGTTAACACAGCTCCATGCAAATGCTGGAAAACGTAATATCCTTCATGCAAAATCAGGTTAGTATTTGTCCTTATTCTAGCACTGAAATAAGACGCAGAGACGGGACTGCAGGAGAGACGTGAACGGTGTTAATGTGGCCGGTGACACAAACGAGGGCTCTGATCTGCTGCGATGGCAGCGGCTCCATGGGGGCCGCCCAGTGCCCTGCCCTCTGAGCGGGGAAGCACCGGCTGATGCGGCACCTCTGAAGCCGATTTTGAGGCCCTGTTTGTTGCCATCAGATTAATGCCGAACACGATCCAGAACGTGTGGAATGTGGAATGTCCCGACAGGGCTTCGGAGCAGGGGCAGCCTGGTGCCGAGATGAGCCCGCAGGACGCAGATGTGCCACCGAGGTGTGCGCTGGCACGGGTGATCCTGGGAAGGTGACCCGCCCCGGGATGCCCCGGAGGGCCCTGCCCGGCATCCCAGCGCCTGGCGTGCCGTGCCCAGGGGCTGGGATGCTGCAGGCAGTGCTCGGGGATGCGGAGAGCCTTGGACTCCGCCGAGTGGCGGAGATAATCAGGATAATTCTGCTGCTCCGTGTCCGGCCGGCGTCCCTTGCATGGCAATGAGCTCGGCCGGCGCGGTGTCCCCGGCCAGCCCGGGCTGTGGCTGTGCCCTCCTCGGGTGGCACCGGCAGCTCCCTGCCTCCTCCTCAGGCTACAGACACCTGCCTGCTCCGCTGGCCAGAGCCCGCTGGAATCCTGCCTGCGTGCCTCCATCAATCCCTGCTCGCTCTCCTGCTCTCCCTTCTCCCTTCCATCCCCAGTCATAGGATGCTTCAGGCAAAAGGCAAGAACATTGTAATAAAATGACATCTCCAAACAGAGAGCCTATTTTTTTTCCCCCGAGGCCCCTGGCTATCTCAGTTTCATTACACATCTCAGGAGGGGGCATCACTCCCTGACAACTAACATCTGGCCCAGGAGACCTCCTAACTTAAAACAACAAACTAATTATTGTCACATAGTCTTTCCTGTAGCTTTTATCTTTATTTATTTTTTTCCTGGAAGAAATATGTCAGCATATTTTTCATTTGAACTGTGAATGCTCTGGGGTTTCTCCCCCTTAAATACTCTTAACTTTCTTCCAAGGAGAGGAAATCCATATTTTATCAATCAGCTTCAATTACCTTCTGTATTTCACTCTGTGGTGTTGAATTATGAGTTGGAAGAATGTCTTGATTAAAGACCTTACAAACATCCAGATATCAGAAACACCAATCTTCCTGCCCACATGACTGGCTGCAAGGAACACTGAGCTGACATTAGGGGAGATTTCGTTTACTGTGATTCCTTTTTAAAGCTGGAACTCTCAGTCTCTTTGTTAGAATATTGACAGAAGAAATAAGGGGCTACAGGCATTTATTTTTAAAAAATGTGATTTTTTAATTCTCACTTTTATTTCTTTTTCTCCGAGAGTACTGTTGGAGATCTACAGGCCAGGCTAATGTGGTTTTTTTCTGGGCAAGGGAGTGCTACAGGGGCTTTATTCTATGGAAAAAACTCTGCATTCGTGTCTCAAACATGAAAAGTTGCCACCAATTTTCCATGCCTCTTTGGCAACTTATTTACCAAAATTTAATTCTTCAGTCTTCCTACCTTTAAACTAGGGGTCAGGGTGCTAAACTTACTGCTTGAAGTGTTCTTCAGTGCTTTCAAAGCTGAAAAGCTGAACATTTTTAGAAAAACTCAGCATTTTTTATTACTGCTGAAAAATTTTTTATTACTAGTGAAAATTTTTTTATTACTAGTGAAAAATTCCATTAGTCCACACAACAAATATTCATCAAGATTTACCATAGAGCTATGTCTGAGAAGATGATTCTTTGTTTCAAGTTTGATGGGGAAAAGATCAGTGTAGCCACGAGAAAACAGTAGAAAGTGAAATCATAGCCCATTTTAAATTAGTATGTTTTTTTAACTGATATCCATGATGTCAGGATTTTATTTTTGACCTAGTATAGAGGTACAATCCCAAGCCAATCCAGTTTCTAGGACATCCTGGACACAACAGCACCTTTTGCCCTTTGATTGTTGGGTGCATGTTATCTACCAAGAAAATCTCCAAAATAATTTAGCAGCTTGAGAGATTCTTTCCTCAGGAATTATCCATTCAACTCACCAGCCACCAGATGGACACAGCTTTGGATCACCCCAAGAAAACACAGACCAAAATGAAAAAAATAGCCTGTTTAAAGAAAGGGAAAACCTCTTTTTCAAAATAAGAAAAACAAACAAATCCCCCACCACACACACAAAAAAAAAATCACCCCAAAATTGCCCTTTATTATGAGGCTAATGACCATCAGTCATGATTTGTGCAAGAGAGGAAAAATTTTTCTTCATGAAAGTAAAACATTGATGTCATCATTGATGACAAAAATGGGCCAGTTAGGAATAGAACAGGGAGAAGAGAAGAAAATTAAACATTGGGCTTCTAAACTTAGAGGGAAGAGAAAAGTGAGGCTGCACCAACCTTTTCTGCCCCTGCCTATTGTCACCTGAGCACCTCCTGCCCAACCCCGAGGCTGGGCACAAACCAGTCTGGGGGCAGTTTGGGGCCACCAGGCAGCCACCACTGGCTTCATTAGCACTGACTGATTGATTTATCATCACATTCTGAAGCTCCTGCCCTTTGATGCAGACCAGAGCAAATGCTTGGAGGGAGAGAGGAGCAGTAAATAGCCAGCCCGGCCTGGCCAGGCCCAGGGAAGGCTGATAAAATGCTCCAGGCTCGTCAGGAAGCAGTTGTGTTTTACTGCTCACACTAATTCCATAACACAGAGCAGGCTCCTGGACCCTGGATTTTTACAATTGAGAGCATGATGCTTTCAGTAGGAGGTGATACTTTCAAAGCTATGGTTTTCATCTGAATGCATTGCTCTAAATAAAAGTTAGTAAATTTTAAAAAATCTATTTTGTTTGCCTCCATATTTTCACTGCAGGAACAATCCATGACTAAACTCTCTCTTTAAGAATCCTGGAGTTTATTGAAAGAGCACGAGCTCCTTGATTGTGCTTTGCAGGAGAGCAATAAAAGGCTCATTTAAGTTTAAACTGGCTATAGAAGTCTTTAAAATTATTAATATTATCCTTCTTTATGAAGAACAATTTTATCTCCACATTTTATCCTGGTATCAGGAGACATTACCGCAGATGATTTTGCATTCCTCAATGAGGTTGTTTTCAGTGCCTCTTGCTGACGGCACAGGACTGAATTGCCCACTGCAGCCTGGCTCTCCTCCCCATTTCTGCAGCCCTTCAGGAGAACTGGCTGTGTAAAGAAGCCAGGATGGAGGGGAAATTTTGGCAGAACACTCCATCAATCACTGGGGCCAGGCTGAGGGGGTGGTTTACAGAAAAATGAGTTTTGAATATGATGAGGGAGATAAAGAATGTTATTTTAGGCCCAGGAACTTCAGCGGGGGGGGGAATTCAGCAGGAATGAGGGGCTGCCCACATGGAAGCCAGATGACAGCAATTTAGCCCAGGCTTTCAGACTCCCTGGGAGTCCCATTTAGTGCCACTGGCTGGGATCCTGGCTAATACCACATATCTCAAGGGATGGCAATCTCTCTAGCTTTCACTGGCTCCCAACCTTTTAGGCTTACTGGAGAGAGTAGATTTTAGCCTGGGAAGATCTAAAGTTAATGTGGTTCTTTTGTGATTTGTTGTAAGCTGGAAGTGAGGAAATTCATGGTGCCCAGCACCTGAGGCACCAGGCAAGTCCAAGCCCTGACCTGCAGTTCAAGCATCTTCTTTTTCTCCCACTAAATTACACAGCGACAAGAGCAGAGCAGCCCTTATCACCCTCAAACTTCATGGGGAGCCTGGATCCCAGGCAGAGCAGCTCTGTGCTCCTCCAGGGAACGGTCCAGTGCACATTCAGAATCCCAGTCCTGCTGGGCCTGATTTCTGCACACCCCAGGGACTGCCTAGGACCAGGGAAGCAGATTTCCCTCATGTACCATTGAAGTCTGAGCGGAGCTGAAAGGCAGAGTGAGAAAAGACACAATGCAGCTGTTTACTTAAAAAGTTTGAGTGCATAAAGTTACTTTATCATGTCCCAGCTGGTGACATTGAATTCCCCTGAGCTCCCAGCACGTGCTTGCCTCGGTTTTGGGCTGTGGGATTTGGGTCTGAGCTGCTTGGTGTTTGTAACACAGGGTCATCTGGCACACACCAAAATGATCTTTGACTTTTTTTTTTTTTTGGTCTCTTGAGGTTTGCTTTTGGCTCCTAACAGCATGACCTTGATGCAGATCCAACAAAAAATTTAAAATACTTAACAGCATAACTTTCACTGGATCATTACTATAATTATTGCAAGAGTACAAGCATCTACTGGCTCTTCTTTAAAAGGAGAAATTTGACAGGGCTGTTGAAACAGTTCTGAAATACACTGAGTTCAAGTTATTTTATGCATATGGTTGTAATATAAAAGGACAGACAACAGGAATAATACTTGAAAAAATAAAATTAGAAAAATCTCCCATGTCAAAGCATTTGCACTCTAAACTAAGAGGCATCACCAAGAAAATTCTACAGGGTCTGAGCTGCAGCTTATCTTTACTTAAAGGTACAGATACCAGAATTATGAGAATTGCTGTGATGCACAAGAGAGGCAGAAATAACTGCTCAAGATTCAAAGAACCTCATTTCCCCTTTTCCTGTCATTTCCTGGGCTCAGGCTCTGCAAGGTGCTCAGCAGCCACTCTTTTGGATGACACGAGCTCCCCAGTTTTCCACCTTATTAAACAGCTCTGAATACATAACACAAGAACTAATTATTCAGTGAGCAGGGTTATTGGGAAATACAGCACAAAACCTTCCTGAGTGGCACCCTTACTTTTGCACATGGCTTAAAAGGAGCTGAGAAGCACTGGCTGGCATTTGAGAGTAGTGGTGTTACTTCCAGATTTACATAGACAAGGCAAGACAGAGACTACAGGGAAATGAAAAGAGGAGATGACACCACGAAAAGGAGGAAAAAAATTCCACAGCAAGGATGCACAGGGTGGGATTGTTGGGGTGTCTTTGCAGGGACAGGGGCTGGGTCAATGATCCTGGTGGGTCCCTTCCATCCCTGGATGTTCTGTGATTCTGTGAAATATTTAAAGAGATCCAGCACTTAGTGAACACTCAGGTGACCCTGCTGCTCTCCCACAGCACAAATCTTTGTGTGATAGCATCGCCTCCTCACTCCCTCCATGGAACTCTGCCCTTTGGAGCAAAGACCAGCACCCCACTGAAATGAGCAGCCTGGTCTATGCTCAGCATCCCACAGCATCTTCAAACAATCTCCCCTCATTTTCTAAGAAGCCTCTAAAAATAACTGCTCGAGATTGACACATGGGGAATTTATTTTGAACTGTAGCTGATGTGGAAAAATCAGTGTTTGAAATTGTGTCATTCAGGAGATTATGGCTAGTTAGGTATTCGTTTTTACCGGCATAAAGGTGCCTTAAAGTGAAAGGTGGGGGGTGGGGGGTGACTGAAAAATGAGTTTGGTCCTACAGATCCAGAACAGCCCGAGAAAGTGGTTTGTTTAAATTTCCCTATTTTGAAAGTTTTATCTTAAGAAATGTATATATTAGTTTTGATTTCCACTTTCCTGAGTTTATAGTGGTTGTCACCAGCACAAATGACAATTTAAAGTGGACAGTGGCAGGAGACTGTACATATAATCATCTGAAAATTCCTGGTGAAATTCCTGAACTAATGCAAGATGTCCTGCTCTGCCTCATCTTCTCTTTTCTTTTCTTCTCCCTCCCCAACTTTTTCTCCCTCCTTGAAACTGTGAGAGTCTTAGTCTATGGTATTGTTTCAGCTATGGCTAAGATAGTAGGATACCTTTTTTTTCCTTTGGTACAGTCAGAGAATCAGTGGAATTTGGGTTATTTCCCACCCTCTCTTCCCCATATCAAATCATAGCCCTATAATTATCTTTGGACCTGATATCTGCCACTTTCCCAACAGATCACTCAGCACAACAGAGTTCCTACACAATTCTGTTATTGTCATCTTGAGGCCAGTCCCCTTCCACCTTTGCTATATTTCTTTGCAAATTTTGTTGGTTTTCTCCTAGTCTGCCTGTCATAAATATAACATCATCATGCAACTCTCTCCTTGGCAGCTGCCAGTTTTGGAAGGAGAGGATTATCCCAAGAGATTCTTTAGTTATTTGGTGTCTCTGTTTACTGGCATTAAATATTGTCCTTAAATCTCCAGCATGTGGGGGACAATTTGCTTTTCCAAAACAGCTATGAACACTTGGGTATTGGGACTACCAGGATGCCATGAAGTCCTGCTGTAAAATCTTAGCAAACAAAGGCCCTATGACGGTCTCAAGGCCATCCCTAAATAATTTTTGGGTTTTGGAAAGTTGTCTGCATGGGGGTTTCAGAAATGTGTACCTACATTTATAATAAAACAAAACCCAAAAAAATCCAGGTTGTGCAAAATTCCAGTTCCCCACTGTAAAATGGTCCAAGAGAAGAAAATAATGACAAAGATCTTTCCAGGTAGCAATGAAAACAACAAAGCAGCAAAGCAGCATCTGACAGACATGCAATTCACCCTCTCTGCTTGAAAATCACTCTCAAAATCACTAAACTGAATTTATGGCAGAATCAGGATCACACTTGAATCTATACTTTCTCTGATGAAGAATGAAAAACACAGAAGCAGCCAGAAGTTAAAATGAAAGAAAGCCCGTGATTACTGTAAATCAGCGTGGGCTCACCCCAAGCCCACATGCTTATCCACTCCCATATGCTTTTGGAGATAAAGTTCCTGCAAAGCACAATACCCACGTTTTATGGCACTGAGTTATGGCTGCAAATGGGAAGCCAAATGCTCAATTTCTTCCTTGCTCTTTGCAGCAGCAAATTGCAATTTGCAAAAGGTTTTTGATAACATTTGGTGTTAATTTGACTTAAAAATGTTAATCGTCCTAATCACTGTGATCTTAAAGATACATGTAAATTATCTCAGCATGTAAGGGAGCGAAAGCTCAGATTGCCTTGAACTTCTCAGGATATGGGTTTTCTCAGTGTACAGCTAAAAGGTAACAGGGTGATTTACTGTTCTTGATCTTTTTGGTATGAAAATGAACAAAGCACTCATACACTATATTTAGCATACATTGATAACAGTTTAGAATGTTAATAACATAAAATACGTATTTTCTTACTAAAAATATAGCAAATTAATTATGACTTCCAGCCACAGAGAATATTCTCCTTCCTTCACTAATCTAGAAAAGGGTGAACGCTTCCTGGAATAGAAGCTACCCTCCTTCATGATATACAAGACACATAATTCTATATAGAATCTCAGGATCATTATGTTGAAAAAGACTTTGAAGGTCATTGAGGCCAGGTCACACCGCAGCCCTGCCAAATCCCACTAACCCATGTCCCCCAGTGCCACATCCACATGTCTTAAATCCTTCCAGGGATGGGGGACTCCAGCACTGCCCTGGGCAGCTGTGCCAGAGCTGGCCAGTCCTTTCCATGGAGGAATTTTCCCAGTATCCAACCTGAGCCTCCCCTGGCCCCGCCTGCGGCTGCTCCCTCTCCTCCTGTCCCTGTTCCCTGGCAGCAGAGCCCGACCCCCCCCGGCTGTCCCCTCCTGTCAGGGACTTGGGCAGAGCCCCAAGGTCCCCCCTGAGCCTCCTTTTCTCCAGGCTGAGCCCCTTTCCCAGCTCCCTCAGGAATTCTCCAGCCCCGTCCCAGCTCCGTTCTCTTCCCTGGACACTCTCCAGCCCCTCAGGGTCTCTCTTGTCCTGAGAGGCCCAGAAATTCCCCCAGGGCTGGAGGTGAAGAAACTTAACCACTAATGCCCCATAAACATGGGGAAATCATCAGTGTCAGAAGCATTTTGGGTTGACCTTCCCAAGAGTGAGAATTCCAATCCTGTCTCACATGGACTCTCCCCCATGTAGTCAGTTCCACCCAATTAGCACAATTTCACTGCAGAGCCATAACAGGACCTGTTTAGCTGTTTGCTCATTATAAAAGTTATGAAAATGAGATCTCAGGTTTTTTATTTTGCTTGAAAGAGCAGCACAGATTTCCATTCTAGCTGGACTTTATCTGGTTTACCTATTGCTCTCAGCATGTCCAGTTTCATTTCAGTAGCCCTTAATCAATTTTCTCATTAAATATGCCATATAGCCCATCACCTGGGAACTCCATGTGTATTTTCCCATAGTTTCCTACACTGTTTTTCACTTCCTATTTCACAATTGCACTCAAAAGCCAACATTTATTTTCCTGTATTTCCCCACAATGCTTCTTACCTTAACTTCTTATTATTGTGTCTGAATTTCACATCCTGTTTTGAAGCCAGCCTCAAAAGGGCACATATTTCCAAGAGACACAATTGCCTGGCTCTAAAGCTGGCTGAAAAAACAAACAAACCCCCTGAACAAACCCAACCACCTCCAAAAAGGGTATATAATAAAATAGGCTGGTTTGGATCAAATCAAGATGAACCCTAACCCAAGATGTCACCTCCTTCATTTATCCATGAAAATTGCTGGTTATTCTCCCCCTCACAGACCTGCCTGAGCACAAAACTTGACTTTTCCATCCTTATTGGCACTTAGAAATACACTTTTAATAAAACCTTATTAATTTTGGTGTGGCATGGGTGAGGTTACAGAACTGGTCCTTCACTTTTAATCTTGGTCTGAGAATTTTTCAAGATGTGGTCGTCTCTCAACTGCTATGTTCACTCCAGGCAGCAGAACAGTAGAAGGAATAAAGATTTTAGGCTTCTTCCAGAGCTAATAAAAATACATTAAAGTTTGAAAATCACAATCACATAAACTCCAGAAATTTAGAAATAACCTACAGTTCTTTCCAGCAAGAAATCTTTCTTGAATTTTACTTTGTGAGAGGAAAATATTGGAAAACATCAAGTTTTCTTCAAATTTCTTCATGTATCAATGCAGAGGTTGACAGATAAGCAAGTCTAAAAACCCTTTTAGATTCCTAATATCAGAGCAAACTACAGTTATTTTAATAGAAAAACTAAATTAATTTATGTTGCAGATATGTTTGGGATTTAATACTGTGAAAGATATTTTAAAATATTATAAGTTAAATCCCCTTTGCAAGTCTCAAATTGTGACCTTGATCTCAAATTCAGGACTTTTGCCCAATACCAAGCTGTGCTGGGCACTCCAGTTGTCCTTCCCAATCTTACAGTTTCTTCAACCTCAGCACAGCACATGGACAAACTGAAATAAAAGACCTGTTTATCCAGATCTTCCATCAGCTTGTTAAACTAAATTTAGATTAACTAACAATGTTTTTACTGCAAAGAAGGTGATCTCTGTGTCACTTCAGGAATCTGATAGAAATAAGGCCACAGTATCAATCAGATTATTGGGTTCAACTCACATTATTAATTTTGACATAATCAGCTACAGTTCACATTTCTTGATCCTAGGACATTCAAATCCATATAAAGGCAGTATTATAAAAATATGGAAATCATTTGATACCATCTGTACTACAGA
The DNA here is from genome assembly GCA_013399915.1 of Illadopsis cleaveri. NCBI lineage: Eukaryota > Metazoa > Chordata > Aves > Passeriformes > Timaliidae > Illadopsis > Illadopsis cleaveri. The sequence goes on from VXBB01008643.1 coordinate 258,047, forward strand.
GTGAAGAGAAGGAAAAAAAAAAAAAAAGAAAAGACTTAAATGTATTGACCAGACTGCATATGAGACATACGAAAAATCAAGCATATGCTGCACAGGCAGAGATATTTTTGTGACTTTAGCCATTATAAGAAATAGTTTAAGAAAACAGAACTGGTGTTTTTAAGATCTTTGTATTGAGGACAACATACCCACATGCAGGAAGCAAAGAAAGAGGCTGCCTGCTAATAAAAGCTAACATTTTATCATGGAGCGAAAAGCCCAAGAGCTGTTAAAATGATGCAGTCCTTCGACTATCCCATAGGGCATCTCCACATTTAATATGGGTGCCTGACCTAATGTACTGTACAGTTATGCCAGGCTTAAATAAAGTTCCTTTCTCTCTTTGTAAGATGCTGTGCTGCAAAAGCCAAGTAAAGGATCCTTGCACACAAATCAAGGGCTTCTGAAGACACTGTGGGGGCCAGAAAAGAGCCATTGCTTTGTCAGAGCCTAAGAAACTCCCCCTGTGTGTGCAATGAAATATGTCACAAATATCCTCTACCTATTGCATCCTAATAGGCAAAACACCTGCTATGAGAAGATTAGATTTGATTTGTTAGTGACAAAGGTTTTGCTTAAAAGATTAAACAGCATTTTCATTTCATAGAACCCCAGGTTGAGTCAGGCTGGAGGGGCCCACAGGGCTCCTCTGGTGCCACCTCCCTGCTCCAGCAGGGCCATCCCAGGGCACAGGGCACAGCAGTGTGTGCAGAGAGCTCTGCAATATCCCCACGGAGGAGACTCCACAGCCTCTGTGCACAATCTGCTCAGGGCTGGGCACTGCCCAGGGCACAAGTTGTGCCTCCTGTGCAGGGGCAGCTCCTGGGCTCAGGCCCTGCCTGTGGCTCTGGNCTGGCTCAGGGACAGCTCTGTGTCCCCCAGCACCCCCAGGACCTTCCCCGCAGAGCTGCTCCAGCAGGTCCTCGCAGCCTCAGCTTGTGCTGGGGTTGTTCCTGCCCAGGAGCAGGACCTGCATTTGCCTTGGTTGATCTTCAGATCTTTTGTCCCTGCCCATCTCTCCAAGCTGTTGAGGCCCTTCTGAAGGACTGCGCAGCCCTCCCAAATTTGTGTCCCTGGTTCTCAAGTCATGCACCATGGAAATATCGAACCAGTTAATCATTCAAGGTAGCAATTTCTGAATAAAAATGCAAAGCTATGAAAAACACTCACAGGCTGCGTATGAAGCCCATCCAAAGCACTGTAGGAGACATTAGAAAAAGAGTCCCAGATTTCCATGAGTGTGTTCAACCATTACTTGTATAAACAATTATTTCAGTTGTGTGGCTTCATTTAATGTAAGCGTGCCTGCAAGAAGCCAGCTAAACATGTAATTGGATTTTTTGTGCATAAAATTAGTGTGATGTGGCCACTGAAGAAGCCCTCTAATGTTGCGGACCAGGTCCCTGTTAGGGACCGAGTTCCTAAGGAGGACATTGAGGGAGCAGGACAATTGGCTTTACCTTGGAGGTCAAACACTGAGTAAACACTCAGGGCTTTATATACCACGAGGCAGCATTGAAATTCTATCTTGTTATTGGTTAAAAGTTTTACCCCGAGTTCTTATTGGTTACAAAGTTTGTACCCCAGTTCTGCCTTCCCCATTGGTCCCTTTTCAATCCGTCCCTTGATTGGTCCTAAGTTACCCTATCCCGTTGTCCCTTTTCGATCCTTCATTTGCATGCCCTAGTTTTCCCTGATTGGTCCTTATCTCCTTTCTGTATTCCCATTGGTTCGGGACATAACCCCACCCCCTTCCCTAAGAGAATAAAATACCGGGTCCGAGGCCCTTTCGGGGTCTTCGGATCTTCGGAATAAAGAAGAGCTCCTGGAGACCATTCCCGCCTCCTGCTTTATTCCTGCGCCGCTTGGAATCACTGCACCCTTCGGAGCTGCCTTCGCTGCTTGGCTTGGCCATCGCAGCAAGGCTTCACAAAAGAGCCTGGTTATCACCACCCTGAGAGGCCTGTGCTGCCTGCGCTGGGGCCACCCTTCGGGAGGCTCTCACCAGGGAAGGTCGCGGCCCTCGAAGAGAGGAGCTAGCCGGGAGCAGATGGGGGTCGCGGCACTCTAAAATACAGATAGTTACGAGAAATTATAGGGGCAAATATTCTGGCCCAGAGGTTAAATATGAGAATCCTATTTTAGAAATCCAAATGCCTAGAGCAAGGCTCAGTATAACCAGGATACGAAACTTTAAAAACTGGAACTTGTGGTACTATTTAAACCAAATAGTAAAACAACCACATATTCTCTCAATATTTCCTGTTTTCATTTGTATTCTGCTCATTTGTTCATCCCCATTTCATGGTGGCTTTTTTCCCCCATGTACACAGCCATGCTAATATCTTCATGGATTTGTTTATAATAACCTTTAAATCCTTTCCCTGTAATTATGCTGCAGAGTTTTCTGTTGTATATACACTATTTACTCTGGTTCATTGCCTGCACATCAATTATTTCACATTTGTCTATGTTAAACACTGAACAGTATTTTCCACTTCCTAGTCCAGCCATTTGAAAATACCCAAATCTATCAGAAAAAATTTAGTTGCTTTCCTCTCAGTTATTAGCTGTACATTTAATTTTGATATTATTAGCAAATCACCCAAGTTGGTCACAGGGAACAGGGTATTTTTCAGAGAAGCAGCAATGGAACACCTGCTTGGATTCTGCCATTTTCAATAGGGACACAGACTCAGAATGAAGTGCTGAGGTCTCTATGCTGACTTTAAAGACACTCAGAGTCAACAGGTGCTGCTTCCCCTGCCTGTGTAAGGAACGAGATTTTTTCAATATTTAAAGCTATCTACAATCACCAAAATAATATTAATATCATATTTCCAGCAACAGGAAAATCAGAGTCACGGAATGTTTTGGGTTGGAAAGGGCCCTAAAATTAATCTCATTTCACCCCCTGCCATGGGCAGAGACACCTCCCACTGTCCCAGGCTGATCCAAGTCCCAATGTCCAACCTGCCCTTGGACACTGCCAGGGATCCAGGGGCAGCCACAGCTGCTCTGGGCACCCTGTGCCAGGGCCTGCCCACCCTGCCAGGGAACAATTCCTTCCCAATATCCCATCTAATCCCTGTCCTCTGGCACTGGGAGCCATTCCCTGTGTCCTGTCACTGCAGTTCCTGAGGAATTGTCCCTCTCTGGTTTCCCTGCAGCCCCTCAGACCTGGAAGGAGCTCTGTGGTCTCCACACAACCTTCTCCTCTCCAGGCTGAGCAGCCCCAGCTCTCCCAGCCTGGCTCCACAGGGGAGGTGCTCCAGTCCCCTCAGCACCTCCATGGCCGCCTCTGGACTCACTCCAACAGTTCCATGTCCGTCTTATGTTGGGGTACTAGAATTGTTCACAACATTCCAGGTCTCAGGAGAGCAGGGTGGAAGGGGATAATCACCTACCTCGCTGCTGTCATAAATGTATAAAATATATTTAACTTATTTATTAAAACTTTGCATATTAATTGAATAATACTGAAATATTATATCTGTGATGTCTGAGCATGATACTATGGTCCAAATCTCTTTCACCAGAAAATTCCTGGGCTTTCCATAATCCTGAAAGTGGTATGAATAAGGACTGGTCAGCTCTAGCTGTTTTGTCAAGTAATTGCTGTTATATTCAATTTGCAGCCCCTCCTGAAGCGATGAGGCAGATATAGCCTGGGTATAACACAGTGATTACAGCTTAAAGACCTATCTAAACATCTTCCATCTATTTTCTCCCAGGCTTCCACTATTGACTGGTTGAATTTTACCTTTCACTGCTAAAGTCAAAGTATTTTTGTAGCCTTTCTTCTCTACTCCCGATTTCAGTGACATTAAAGGCAAAGGGAGGGACTGTGACATAAATGAATTAAAAACTCCATCAGGTGCTCTGAACAATCTGAATTTCTGTGGTGGGCCCAGGTATTTGCTGTAGATACGAGAAAATTTTTAGGGAAGTGTCCTCTTCAAGTGTGTTGCCCTCAGGTTTTCTGAAATACCAGCCCCCACGTGCAACTTTATGGAGCGAAAACACCCACCTTACAAATGTAATGTCTTGTCCATAAATATTAGTATCATCTCCAAATTCTTTATGTTCATTCCCAATAAAACTTTATTAAAACATCAACTTGAAATTTGCCAAACTTATTTTAGCCCATTCAGTGCTTTTCCTTTCTATGTTATCTCCACAATACAAGCCCCTGTCTTCCACGTCAGCTGAGGAACCAGGACTAAGGCTGTTCACCAAGTCAAATTTACATCCCATCTTTTATCCCTTTGAAAGGTGAAAACAAAGAAACAATGTTTTTATCCATCTTTAGAGAACTCACTTTTCTCTTTAATCAAGATAAGTATATGTGTCTAAAAAGAAAAAAATAAACCAAATTTAAGCAATACAAAACCCATAATTTTGACAGAATAAAAATTTCATTTGTAAATATTGCCTTAAACTGATTGTTTCCATATGAGGTGTAACCCAGCACAGTTTATGGTAGAGGTTACAAATAAATCCTTTAAAACAGAGTCAGAACTGCTTCTGGAAGCAACACCATTGAGTAGTAGCACTGCTACTACAGGAGACAATTTTGTGCAGCTGATGTAATGTATTTCTAATGCAGACCTGAGAAAACAGAATAAAATACCTAAAAAAAATTTAAAAACTCACAAAACTAACAAAAAAAAAATCCCCAACTCCCTAAAGAAGAGGCTTAAAAATATTTTTAAAAACCTTTTAAAGGCATCAGTTCTCTGCCCTCCATAATGATTTCTTATTTTTCTTCTCTTCTCCACCCTTATTCCTCTATAAATACTTAATTCCAATGCTCATCTTAAAGAACTGCCTGCTCTAGGTAATATGAGTATTACAAAGGAATGCATTTGCCCTGGATGTAGCAATAGCTACAAAAATACAACTTCAGGAACACAAATTTAGGAATCACTCATCTCGAAACACTGGTAGTCACCATACTGTACCCAGAAGCATTAAGCTATTACAAATGTAGCCACTATGAAAAAGATATAGAAAAACAGAAACCAGATAAAGTGAGAGAAACAAAGGCAATGAGGCAGTGCAGGAGGGTCTGGGATTTATCATTTGCATTCTGTTGGTTTTATTGGAGGGCCTGGTTTGCTGTTGCACCTCTTCCCTCATTTATAAAAACAAACCAACAGAATTTTATATCATTTCCATTCTTGCTTTCTTTTCTGAATGTTCTCCTATGTCCCTTTAGCTCTCACGACTTTTTACCAGACATTCAGTATCTACCCAGCTGTGGCTGCCCCTGGATCCCTGGCAGTGTCCAAGGCCAGGTTGGACATTGAGGCTTGGAGCAGCCTGGGGCAGAGGAAGGTGATAGTCTGCCAACAGAAAGGGAAAAGCTGACTGAACTCCCCTCTGCTGGTGTAGAACACGGCTGCCAAAGCAAGAATCATCTGTGTTTCATTTATATGGCCAGACAGAATATCTACTGGGAACAGAGGTAGGAGGAAGGAATATTTTGCCAGTGATACAAGAAAATAACCATTTCTATTTTACTATTCTATCTCTATCTAATGAATATTTACCCCCAGAGGTTATATGATAGTTGGGTGAGTTTTCTTTTAGGGAAAAATCAAATCAAAAGACAATTCTGCAACCGTAAATATGTTCCCACTGAGAATTGCATTCACCTTGCAATACTCAAGAGAAAGCATCTCATTTGTTCAATTAATCTGACCTTTATCAAGAGTTTGTACAGACAAAACACTCTCAGGGAACAAAGTACTTGGAATCAGAGTGAGCAGCACTGGGGACCTGAGTAGGGCTGCACAAAGTGATGTTTAAAAGATATCCCTGCACTCACTGCAGAGCTGCTGTTGATTTACAGGGGGTGCACAGCTCTTGGCCAAACTGCTCCCCACAGTCCTCCCAGAAGCAATTGAGATGCCTCTAGGGGCTAAGGAGGAGTGCTGAAGAAGCCCTCCCTGGGTCTCCAAAATCACATCTCTATCTGCAGAACACACTTAAGCCTCAGCACCGATTTTTAAATTCCCACTGAATGATCTAAAACTTCCCAAGAGCAAAGCCTGGTGTCACACAGAACAGCTCTGGCTGAGGAGCCAGGCTCAAAATTTTCTGAAAAATCTTCAAGTTCTCTCAGAAACCCTCCTTGTGGCCGCAGGGGTCAACATTGGGGTGGTTTTATCCCCTCCTAATAACAAGCAAGGGGGGAAAGGTAAGGGCTGAGTCTGAAGGCTGATGGCTTTCACCACAACAGAACTGGAAGGTGCTGCATTGAGAAGGGTGAAATGAGAGCAGGTCTGGACACAGAAGGAAAGAAGGAAGGAAGAATTACTAGACCATCACAAATTCAGAATTCCCTGAAGCTGAAATCCAGCCCAAGGTATGTTCTGAGAGCCACTCATTACTCTAAGAATAGAGAATCACAGAATCACAGAATCACAGAATTTCTAGGTTGGAAGAGACCTTCAAGATCATCGAGTCCAACCCATGCTCCAACACCTCAACTAGATTACGGCACCAAGTGCCACATCCAGTCTTTTTTTAAACACATCCAGGGATGGTGACTCCACCACCTGCCTGGGCAAACCATTCCAGTACTTAACCACTCTTTCTGTGAAAAACTTTTTCCTAATATCCAGCCTATATTTCCCTTGGTGCAGCTTGAGACTGTGTCCTCTTGTTCTGCCCGTTGCTGCCTGGAGAAAGAGACCATCACCCACCTGACCACAGCCACCCTTCAGGAAGTTATAGAGAGTGATAAGGTCACCTCTGAGTCTCCTTTTCTCCAGGCTAAACAACCCCAGCTCCCTCAGTCGTTCTTCATACGGCTTGTGCTCCAAGCCTCTCACCAGCCTCGTTGCCCTCCTCTGGACGCGCTCAAGCATCTCAACATCCTTCCTAAACTGAGGGGCCCAGAACTGGACACAGTACTCAAGGTGTGGCCTGACCAGGGCCGAGTACAGGGGAAGAATGACCTCCCTGCTCCTGCTGGTCACACTATTCCTAATACAGGCCAGGATGCCATTGGCCTTCTTGGCTACCTGAGCACACTGCTGGCTCATGTTCAGCCGACTGTCAACCAGAACCCCCAGGTCCCTTTCTGCCTGGGCACTGTCCAGCCACACCGTCCCCAGTCTGTAACGTTGCAGGGGGTTATTGTGGCCAAAGTGCAGGACTCGGCACTTGGACTTATTAAACTTCATCCCATTGCACTCTGCCCATCTGTCCAACCGTTCCAGGTCTCTCTGCAAAGCTCTTCGTCCCTCCAACAGATCGACACACGCTCCCAGCTTAGTGTCATCTGCAAATTTACTAATTAAAGACTCCAAAGAGTCCAAAGAGGGACCAGCCCTGAGAAAAGAAAAGGGCTGGATGCTGATTTTGCTGTAAATGGCCCAACCTTGTGCTAACTTGGAGCACCAGGTTATTTTTTATTCAATTATTTTCAAACCATTCTTATATTTCATCTCCCCCAGCATCACCACGATGCATTTTGCTGGTCTACTGATGTGCAGGACCACTTCAGCCACCAAAATAATCCCCTTCCATCTGAACACCCTCTTGTAGTCTAAAAATGCCTTAAAGTCCTAAGTGTGACTTTCATATAAAACCACCTGTCCAATGGCAAAGACAAAAAGGTTCAGTTTAATTAGGCTGCTTTCCTTTCAGGCCATCTCTTAAAAGGAGAATCACTTTCAGTCATTCTTTACTGCTTTAGGAATATCAGTTTTCAGTACAAACCCATTTTGGAATATTATGAGTCCACAAAGTCTGCTCACATCCATTGAGGCTCAGATTCGGGAGTATCAGACCTTCCTTCCTCTCCTAAAATTAAATTATCAATCTGAAAGCCAATTTTAAAAAGTGAAATTGGAAAATGAGAAATTCCAATAGAAATTCAGATTTTTTTTTCTTTTCCCTTCATTAATTCCTGGCTGCAGCCTGTGTAACTGATTGCAAAAAGAGAATGCCTGCTAGAGGAGCAGACATGGATTGGAATCAGGTGCCTGCACCTAGGAGAAAGCTATTAAGCAACAGGTCATGCTGCCTGCTTTTTGTGAGTTTATTGCCTCCCATTCAATCTTACGTTAAATTTACTTTACCATAACCCAAGACTACTGGATTCTGCAGGATCAGCCCCTAGCAGCAAGTGGATAAAAGCCTGTGCAAATGCTGGCAGGGCCAGAGTTGCCAAGCCTACTTGGCTAGAGAGCCTAAATTGACTCACAAGTACTGCTGCTCCCAGCCAAAAATAAGCATGGATTGCTTTACATTTCCTTTCTCCACTTCTCACAGGCATTTACATTTATATCAACACATAATGAGTAGAGGACACACAAAGACATTCAAGCAGAATCTTCTTTAAGCTTGTCAAAAACGCCTTTTTCTTCCTTTTTCCCCACATTAACATTAATTGGAGCTGGGCAAAACTCCTGGCATTAATAGCAGTAAAAGCAGAGCTGGTACATTAGATTTAATTAGCATCTAAACTAAAGATCCTACACCCCCCCCCCCGAGCCATTTCCACCAAGGAAACCCTTCCTCTCCAACCAGCTGGAATGTGGCACAGGGCAGCTCTTCCCCATCAGCAGCAGCAAATCCCACCAAGAGGGGCAGGGATCAGGTGAAGAGGTCACACCAAGCCCAACTGGGACAGCAGGGCAAACATTGCCCTCCTTGTGAGTGCAGCTTCCCTGTGAATAAAATCAAAACATTCTTCAGAGAAAATTGAAATCATGTTTACTGCATGGGTTCATAAATCTGAGATGTGGAGCAGCACAGACACCGCTCAATCCCAGCAACATCATCATAAATCAAAAGACCAGCAACTTGAAAGCCTCTGCTGCTTTTTAGAATAACCCAAAGACTTATTCTCAGCATTTGGTTTTTTCTGCTTTCCTTTGTTTTTCTCTTGTAGGATGTGTGTTGCCATCTATATTTAACAGCAAGTGTACAAGGCAGCTTCGTAGATCAGAAAGACGAAAGTTTCTTCTTGTTCTTCTGCTCCCTTCAACTCAATCTGGTAACTCCACCCCCTCCCTGGCTCTTGTTTTTCCTATCTCCGTGCTGTTTCCTTTATCCTCCCTTCCTCAGTCCCCATAGCTCCCTGTTGTTCCTCTTTCTCCTCTTTCAGTTCCATCTCGTCTCATTCCAGCCCTTGTGTTCTGATCTCCCATTTTCAAAAATACCAGACAAGAACGTAGTAAAAAGAAAAAAAAAAAAAAAAAA
>VXBB01008643.1:279594-343173 GCA_013399915.1 Illadopsis cleaveri
TGCCACATGCTGGTGACAAAGCAGCAGCAGACAGGGACAGGGCACCACAGCTCCCTGCTCTGAGATATCTCCAGTGAAATACAATCCCAGCATGTCTCGCAAGAAGATTTTATAATTCCTTTCCTGCCAGGAGATTTTTATTCATGTATTTGCTTTTGAAACTTTGTAAACACAACCAAAATGGATTTGATTTATTTTTATCATCCTTGTGATATGACATAACATTGATAAGATAATGCTGGGTGATGAGTTCTTTGGTAAGCATACCTACTGGTAAATTAGTGACAAAATCAGATATAATATCTTGGGTAAAAACAAGTTTAATTCTCCAGTAAATAATTCAATGCACTCACAGAACTGGTTAGATTGAAAAATTTGGTTTGTCACCAGAACAGATTTATTCTGAGTTTATGAATTCCTAATAAGGCTGCTTTTCATAATGATGAATGATAATTATCTTTTTGAAGTCTAATCATTTAGCTGAGTATTCCTATCTGTGAGATACCACGGGTAGGTAAGAACCCTTCCTGCAGGGAAGGTCTCTTAACTGGCTGCAGCAGCACAGCAGTTACTCTTGGAAATACTAAAATAATTTTAAAGCACACTCAGAGGTGTTAAACAGGATGGACCAGATCCCTTCAAAACCTGAATCCTACCAAACAGTAACAGAGAGAGGAGGAAAGAGGGGCAGCTCCGAGCTCTGCTCTGGGCCAGGGGCAGCACCCAGGGAGTGGCTGGAGCTGGGCCAGGGCAGGTTCAGGCGGCAGAGCAGGAAAAGATTCTGCAGGGAAAGATTCTGCTCCCCCCAGAGGGCGCTGAGCCCAGGCTCCCCAGGGAATGGGCACGGCCCCGAGGCTGGCAGAGCCCCAGGAGCCTTTGGACAGCTCTGCCAGGGATGCACAGCGGGGATTGTTGATCCACATGATCCCTGTGGGTCCCTTCCTGCTCAGGATATTCTCTGACTTTCCAATAGAAACTCCAGAATGGTTCCCTTTGAATAAGTCTGAAGGGAGATGGGATCCACAGCTTGCCTGCTCAGGAGAGGAATCCCTGTGAATGCTCTCCCAGGCATTCATCTCCTTCCTGCACCTCCTCTGTCAGCCCCAACTAACCAAAAGTGCAGAAACAGGGGAAAGAGCCCACACTTCAAAGCTTCCCTTTGGTCCCCACCAAGCCCATCACTTCTGCTCAGTCACAGCAAAGCTGCTCTCAGTTAGGAACAAGAACAACCACAAAAAGAAACAATTCAAAATTAATTTATCACCTGTTTAATTCCTTGCATTCAGACATTCATCTCTTCCAGACAGACATGATAATGTGATTAGTACAAATGATACCAGGCTAGTTATAGGGCATTTAGGAATACAGGCAGTATTTATTTCACACAGTGCAATGGATCTTTCTGCTTTTGTTATCCCCAAGCAGGGCTGCTTTGGTTGCAAAGATATCTCAAAAATGTGCTCTACAGCCTTCCCCTCCGTTTAAAAGACAAGAAATTTTCTTTTTATTCCATTTTTTTTCCTTTTGGCATGTGACAACACATTTTGCTGCAGGAACCAGAGGTATGTTTTAATAGTGAAACAAGAGATGTACTCACATGGAATAAATCACAGTTTTAGTGGTTTTCTTTGTTCTCAGTCTTCGAAAGACCTGGAGAACTATTTGATCTCTGCACTTCCACAAGTTTTGCAATAGCTGTTTTTTGATTGTGCTTTTTGTTAAAAAAATTTCTTTTTTCAAAAACTGCAGAAGAGCTGGAACTCAGAGATGTCTGATTTAAGGTGACTAATTTTTAAAGGCAGAACTCTTGTACTCACAGTGGGAGCTCCCTGAGTGACTGTTCCAGAATAACAACAGGAGTACACACTTGTGCCTTTCCAAGATCAATTCTATGATTTTTAATCATATTATTTCCTTATTTTAACTGTGATGTGCTGGAGTTCACAGTTTGTATCCATCAAACCCCTACTGACACTGATGATGGTGGAGCATCACAATTTATATCCTGAGTGATCCAGTGGGATCAGACTATAAATAGGTGTGGCCAAAAGAATCAGATAAAGCATTTATCCAGTCTGTCTGAGAATAAAACTGAGTGCTTATGTTTAAGTCATCAAAAATCTTAGATGAGCTATTGGGTAAAGGAATGTTTAAACAGACCAATTCCTTATAAAAGTGGAAAAAAGAAAAAGATACCCTTCCTACCTAAGATTTGATCAGGTTGGATGCACTTGGGCATTTTACCTCACTGAAAACTGGGTTTGTCTTCAGAGTGGCTTCTTTCTCAATTAAAAAAAAATCTTTCAGAATGGCAGGGTTTTAATTTTCCTCTTAACTGACTAATGAATGTCAGAGATGTATGAGATTTCCTGAGCATTTTTCAGAGAAAAAAGCAGGAACTGTTGCTGTTTTTTGCAGCACAATGTGACTGCATCTGTGACACTTGAAAAAGGAACGAGCACTCACTTTTCACTACCAAACTCAAATGAATCATGCCTAGTTTAATAGAAAATTTAATATCAATAATGTAGTCAAGTTTTGGAGCATAGGCTGAGCTGGATGCAAATTGATTTAAGAGACACCAAGACCAGAATAATCTCCTTTGGAAATATCTTCAACAAGGAGAACAGAGGGATTATGTTCCCTTCCTTGCACTTACAAAAATGTTAACAGTGGCTTAGATGATTTAACAAATGCTGCTGTAATGAGACATCACTTCAAAACGTGTTGCTGCTAAGGTCATACATGTTCTGTGTGTTACTGCTCAGAATTCCAGCCCAACAGGATTCTTCTACTTTAATGAAGTACTTACATGTCTTTTTATTTTCCCTTTCATAACTGTTCTCAGCCATGGACAACCCAAGTTACTTAATGAACTCTGATTAGCATTTTGTGGAGGGAAAAAACCTAACTGTAGTATAAACTGCATCCTCATGTTAATACAAGTCAGGGAGGGGAAAAAACCAAACCAAAACAAACCAGTCCCTAGGAGAGATGTGAATTGCATTAATTCAGCCAGATACAAGGTCACACTCTGGGTCACACAGTCAGCTCTGTGGTCACAGTCAGAAATGTGGTTACGTTATGGAACCTTCACCTCACTCTGCACCATGGGTGAACCAAGGTAAAAACAAAATCAGGAATGATTTTCATCATTCCTCTCTGATTTTCCACCATGGAAATCTCACCTTTCCCATGTTCAGCAGCTACACAGGAGAGTTTCCACAAGTATTTCCACAAGTATTGTCCATCTGCAACGGAGAGGGTGAGCCTGAGGCTCTGGCAGACTCAGAGGAAAAGTCCCCCTCTGATGAAAAGCTCTGTCCTTGACCTCAGAATGGTCTGGATCAGGCCAAGTAGGCAAAGAATGGGAGAGTGGCAAAACTCATGGCACAATAAATTCAGCACGAATTCTTGCCACAGACTGCTCAGTTCTGACTCCTCTTTGAAAACAAAAAAGTTTGCTGTCTTTCCACTTCTCTAGTATGGTAAAGGCTGAGTAGGGCCCTCAAAGGCTCTAAGAAAGTCCTCACTCCTCAGATTTCACAGTCTGGCAGGAAGGAACATTACAGCAAAAACAGCCTTGCAGTAAGAAGTGCTAACCAGCCAGCCATATGCCAGATTTGCTCTTTTCTATTTCTCCTTCTCTCAAATATTACTTTTAAAGGATTAAGCACATAGCACCTTTTAAAGTTCAGTGAGTGCCCAGACATCCTGTTAAATATCTTTCTCAAGATTGTTCTAGAAATCCCCATTTCATATGGATTCATTTTGAAAAGCACCCTCCCCATATCCTGAGTAATTGAAAGCATCCCTTCACACCTTGCTTTTCAGAAATAAACACTCCACTCAGCTTCAGCTTTTTACCTCATCTTTCCCAGGAACTAAATCTTTATAACAAGCAGGAGTTTCCTTTTACTGAAGATCATTTGTCAGAACTGAATGATAGTCTGCAAAAGAGGTAATAAAACTGAATAATTAAACCAGAAAAAGATAATCTCTCATCCAAATTTCAGAAGGACAAAAGAAGAAGTAGCACTTTTAGCACTACTAAAATAGTACTTTATTTTGAGGGGTCAAATTGCTTTCCTGTAGGAGCCCCTGGGTGCCTTTTTACCCATTTCAGCATCACTCCCCTAACAGACTGTGGCCCTTTTAATTGCACCAAGGACACACAGACAAAATAAATGCCTTCAGAGACTCTCAGAAAGTGGCAATGGAACAATTCTGCTATTTTATTCAGAATTTACAAGGGCTTGGGCCCTCTTGCCCAAAGCCACTGTGTTGTATGGTGTTATCATACAGAGCTCTGACAGAGCACTTTAATCTCATTTTCTTGAGAGGCAAAGGCAGAGGTTACTACACTACACTGCTGACCTTTCTGAAAATCCAGGCTGGCTCTGGCCTTGCTTCATCCCTTTTCCCTTTAACTTCTCCAAAGCCCTTATTCAGCTCTAGGCCTGCCCTGATTTTATGCTTAGTGCCTCATTTCTTTATATTGATCCCAGTGTTCTCCCTGTTGAGCAGAGAGGAGGACAGGGACACCTCTCCTTCTGAGCCCGGTGTAACACACGGGGTGTTTACAGCCCTGCACAGCAATGTTGTGGAATGGGATGCTGTCCTCTCAGCCAGCACAACTGAGCATTTGGAATAAATGGGATGTGGACCTGAGTGATCTCAGAGCACTGAAGTTAAAGAGTTTTTTGCAGGATGAAGTCAAGATACCCTGGCTTAAATAATCTTTGAGCTGCTGAAAAAACACTGACAGAGGATCAGTGCAGCTCTCTGCAGGCAGCACGTGCTCAGGAGGATGCTCCAGTGGCTCTCTCTGTGTTCATGTGAAGCCAATTAATTTATAGCTACAAATACATCAACCACAGGCTTGGAATCATGGAATGGTTTGGGCTGGAAGAAACCTTGAAAATCATTTCATTCCACCCCTGCCATGGACAGGGACACTTCCCACTGTCCCNCGGGGCCCCACAGCTCCCCCAGGGCTTTCTCCCAGGGCTGCTCTCCATCCCCTCTCACCCAGCCTCTAGATGTGCCCAGGATTGCCCCAAATACATTTTTTACCCAGTCACTTGCAGTGCTTTGTACTGGAAGTTTACCATCTTCCAAAGGTGCTTTTGTGGAAAATTTCCTGTTCTTGTAGGGTATTTAAGTTTTGTTGTCATTCCTGCTCTTCACAGCAATGCTTGAGCATGGGAAGCCCCAAAAAACTGCTCTGTGACTCTGCTGGCTTAAACAACATACTGGAGCCCTTCCTTGTAACCTTGACACTGACTTTCTGAGAAGTGTGGCCCCATGGAAATCACTTCTCCAAGAGCTGGAGCACCAGTGGGCTCTGGGATGCACCATTGTGCTCCGCCTTGTTCTGCTCTTCATTAGGAAGGGACCAATTACAAATCAAATAAATCCTTTACAGCAATGCCTTAAACTATAAAAAAATCTGTCTTGCTTTTGGGTAAATCAGGTTGCAATAACGAAGGTGGAGACGTTCAAAGGCAGGCTCCAGGCTCCCAGACACCAGGATAATTGAAATATCTCACTACTAATTAACAAGTTAAATTACTTTTCTGCAAGGTGACCTAATAATGCAATCTGTAAAGACAGCAATAGGTGCCATCCCAATCTCTCCTTCCAAATCAAAGTTGGGAAGACCACTGTCACATATTACTGAACATCTTCTGTTGTTCACTCTTCTCTCCTTTGTCTAAATTGACATGCCAACAGACAGAAAAATTGCGTAAACAATGCCAAAGAGCAAAATTCTGGCTAACATTTAGTTAAAATCACAGTTTATCATAGTGTATCATCGAGGTGCATGATGCCTTTAAATGTCATGAGTACTGTGCTAGATGAATTAATCTCTGGTTTTACTATAAATGTGAGTGTAGAGCAGACATGACTTAAAGATAAAAGCACTGAACAATCCATACATTGTCTGAACGAGAAGAAGGAATACCCCAAGCTCAGAAATCTGCAGCACTATTCCCAGATGCAGGTTGGAATAATGACAAGGATGGAATGCAAAGAAAGGGAAAACCAATCTTAAATCTGGGCCAGATTTGAGGGTTGTCTTTATCTTTTTGAACACATGATTCCCTTCAAATAGGATATCTAATTTGCAGCAATGAAAGCTGCCCTCAGAAACTGAGAGGAATAAGTGAACAGATTGATGAAGAGCATCAAAAATACTCAAAGCAATCCCAGGAGTCTGCTAGACATCCAATAATTTGTGGTGCTGCTCGAAGCATATATTAACATAACAAAGTACATGCACACATTGATCCTCTCTAATTTTCAGAGAGGCAACCTTTTTGTATTGCAGTTCAGAACACCTTGAACTCCACATATTCTTTGTTATTTCAGATTATTAACCATGTCTATTTTTAAAATATGTCAATTCAATTCCTAAATATAAATGAACAGGAGATTTAGGCTCTCAGTCTTAATAAAACACTTATCCAAAATGATCACACTGTCAGATCGGCAAGAACAGCAGCAGCATCAATTATAATCCTAATGATATTCCATGGTTTGTTTGTTCTGCTACTATTTATTTTTATTTTCCCTTCTGAAGATACTAGAGTTTTGACCAAAAGGTGCAACAGATTTATACCACGTCAGTAATACTCTTGGTATACACCTCCCAAACATATTTTAATGACTTAGAGTGAATTATAAGAAATATATTGAATTCCCCATAAGAGAAGTCTATTTATGAGTCTGTTTTCAATACAGAGCATAAAGGGATTTGTCAAGAAACAGTTGCAATATCAGTGGTGCAGAAAAACTGCAGTGCTATCTGCTGAGTTCAGGGTGCAGCTCTGATTTTTCCACCACACTGGCTACCACCCTCTCAAACCTTCCTTCCCTGCCCCCCTCTTCAGCACAAACTGGGGCTTCTTCCCCCCAGTGCTGCCACTATTCTAATCTGCAAAAAGTGAGAGCTGGGTACATGAGCTTGGTAACCTATTTAACAAGTCCTAAAGCTGCCCTATCAGAACCTAAGTGCTAAAGGGTTTTTTGAAAGTTTCTGTGAAGTCTAGAGCCAGATTAGACCATCTGATGGAGGTTTAGATCACAGTATACAGGCGACATCTGTGTTTCAATCTGCACAACACTAATGGGAAAAATTGAACATATTTCATTGCAGAAGTCCCTGGACAAACTACAAGATCCAGATAAATAAAGATTTAAATCCACTCAGAGCATTCTCAGCATACTGATGTCACAGGCATTTGAAAGGGGATAGGCAGGAAAAAAAATCATATCGAACTCTTAAAATCTAGGAGCCTATTAATTCATGTCTATAGTAAATCCGGGCTCTAGTTCACCATACATACATGTTAACCAAGATTTTGAGTCTTACTGACACATCTTGAAACAAATCTGCTCCACACAAACAAGTCAAACTGATTACTGTTGGTAGCAGCACAAACTGCAGTGCATTCTTTTATTAGTTGAGTGAAGCAATATTCCTTCAGAGAATGTTTGCAATTGTCTGGCGAGGCTGAGCCTGCTCCCTTCCATACAAATCCAGGCACGCAGCAGCACTGCCACCACCCCTCTGTGCACAGACTGCCTTTACTCCTCTCAGCACCAGATATTCCCTGAGCCAGTATTCCCACCCTGAATGGTTCCCCAGCTCAGGGCAGGGTGCTGTGTGACAAACACGCACTGGCCACGCGCAGCAACTCCCCCACCAAAGCACCGTGGCTGCTTTCAATTTCTGCTCATTAATCCAGGGCTGGATTGCTTTGTGTGCTAACCCCTCACAGGCAGTCCAATCTTTTGAAAAGACACAAAATTTGAATCTCATTTGACAGATGATCTTATTGCAATCTGCAGGACAGTGGAGAAAAACTCATGGAATTTCTAAGAAGGCTGTCTGAGGTACCAGTAAGAGTCCATGTGAGGTGAGAAGAGTAATCCGATTTTTTTGCAGGGAAGCTGACTGGTTTTCTATGTTTCAACCTGAGAATTGTTGGTGAAGCAGACAACAAAAGTAATGAATGTGAAAAGTATACACAGCGAAGGGCTGAAATTTAATTTGTCAGTGTGGACAAGAGAGGAGCCACAGTGCAGAAACATGAAGACCACCAGCAGAGATTGCAAGAGACAGTAAAGAAGGTAGCATAATCCTGAAGTAATAACAGATTGTGGAATAAAGACAAATGTCTTGAGGGTTTGAAACAATAAAGTACTTCTTGAGGACATTTTATAATGCTACAAAACTTATCATAAGAAAAAAATACAGATGCTATAAAAGCAAGAGAAATTGTAATGAAGTGGATAAAGATGAGACAACATAAAGATAAAAGAACATGATGCTTCAAGCAAGAGACAGCAATGTCAAAGACTTTCCAGGCTCTGAATAAGTAAGAAAAAAAGTTGAAGCTTGTCTCTGAACTGACCTGTGCTCCTCTGAACACTACTATTTTTCTTTGGATGGGTTTACAGCTGTAGCAAATTGAATTGCAAGACAACTCCTACAATTTCCTACAGTTTTAAGGTATGAGAAGTTGAAGCCACTCAAAAGCACCCAGAAATCCACGACTACAGGAGGATGCAGGATGACTCAAAAGGAGCGCATCTCAAGCAAATAAATCGGCGCAAAGTGCCCAATGCTGACATACAGACCACTCTGCTTTGTCAGCCAGAGTGTCTCAGTGAGGACTCACAGAGGATTCCTCCAAAATCAGACTTCTAGTCTGAGCTGCAACAACTGCTGCAGGCACATCTTGCAGTGGTTGGTTGCATTTATGAGCTCCCAGACCATGGCAGAGGCAAAGAAATCCCTTTTATTCACCCAGTTCGTTGCCTGTATGCACGCTCTTGCAGCACAGAGATACCAGAGAATCATGGAATGGTTTATGTTGGAAGGGACCTTAAAGCTCATCCAGTTCTGTTATCCCAGGCTGCTCCAAGGACCATCCATCCTGGTCTTGGACACTGCCAGGGATCCAGGGGCAGCCACAACTTCTCTGGGCACCCTGTGCCAGGGCCTCCCCACCTTCCCAGGGAACAATTCCTGCCCAATATCCCATCTAACCCTGCCCTCTGGCACTGGGAGCCGTTCTCCCTTGTCTATCACTACATGCCCTTGGGAAAAGTCCCTCTGCAGTCTCCTTGTAATTCTTTTTTAGAGAGGGCAACACTCTGGAACAGCCAGGACTCAAACAGTGACAGCTGTAAATCTACTCACTCAAATAAATGCTCCCTTACAGATATTTCTGTGACATCATCTTTGAGAAAAGAGACCTCATTATCATTCCCCCAAAAGCTTATCCTGATCTTAATTTCAACTTAAGATTTTTAAAAGAAAATACTTTGACACAGGCGGAGAAAGGGGACAGATGAAATACCCCGGCATTCAGATAAAAATCAGTTTGCACAATAACTGCCTCAGAATATGGGCTTCTGAGAGAATATTTTATTGAATGGCATCCAGCCCACTGTACAAACTCCTGCACCTCCCAGAGCTACAGAACAGATGAGGGTATGCCCTGTAGTTGTTGTACAGAGGGAGATGCCTGATTATGCACTTGGGCTAAACTTTTGCAGGCAAATCCCTGGTGCTCATTCACTGTCTATAGGATGTTGTGCATAAGGCACCAACAAATCCTGGAATGATGTGGGAAATTGTCCAGCTCCCTCACTCGTGGGTAAATCACAGACTAAATGCAAATGCATTGCATGGAACAATGGCATGGCTGCTACTGTATGCAATATATATACACATTAAAAAAACATGGTTCTCCACCAGGATCCTCATTTTCCAGTATTAAAAAACAAGCTTTATTTTGAATTTCCCATATTTAGCAAAAAGCATGACTAAGCGTCACAGAGAAAAAATACTCTCCTGCAGCATTTCTAGAAAGTGTTCTAAACAAACCCTCTGGAAAGGACCCTCTGAAGGGCTGGAGATAGCAGTGCCTCAGAACCCCCTTTGTCCTTTCACACAGAAATCATGGCCCATTTGCAGACCTGCCCAAGCCCTACACATTTGCACTGCTGTAAAATGCATTTGGCAGGACACACAATTACACTGTAGCCCAAAGGAAAAGTGGTCCTTTCCTCCCACCACCAAAAAGATCTGGAGGAATCTCCTTATATCCTTCAGGTATGAATCTACTCAGAATCACTGAGTTGTGTGTTGGACATAAGGGAAACTTGTGGCTCAGCCCCCGAGGCACCCCACGGTGCTTGGCCAGCTGTGATGTCAGGGCTGGGTTAGGCTCAATTTCCCTTAAAAGGCAAGCCAAGGACTTTATCAGTTTTAATAACACTACCAGACACTTCGAAGTGGTGTAACAAAGCTGCTGCATCTCTGCTGTACCACCTGAATTTGAATGGCTCTCGCTGGAAGCAAAGAATCAAGGCCAAGTGTTTGGTTTGGCTCATAACCAGAGTTTGGAAATGTGTAACAATGGCAGAAACTCTTGGAAACTCAGATATATTGGAGATATCTTTGATTTAATGTTGGAGGTGTCACAGAGAAGAACACTGCCTGCACATGCTACCCAAACCACATCATTGTCCTGCAGCACTGATTTCAAACTCTGAATTTCAATCTGATTCAGGAGTGGTTTTGCCTCAGTCACGTGCCAGCAGAATCAACTCCATCCCAAGTTAGTTTGTTTTATTGTGGAGCACGCATTTTCTCCCTAACCCACTACTGCACAACCCTTCTCTTTCCAAGTATCAGTGACAGCAGGACATTACTGAATTTTGGGCAATGAAAACAGCAGTAAATTGAAATATTTTATATGTGTTAACTGCTGTCTTGGTAAATCAATGCACAGACATATACATAAGTAGATCTCTGGATTAGCCCTTACACCTCTAGTATTTTTCCACTCATTTACTCAGAGGTAGGGGCATTTTACACTGAAAAAAATTCAAAATAATCAATTGGACCACAGGAAATCTACATGAAGTCCATGCTGTTCAGGCAACACTGCATAATTTTTCATGTTAAAATTTGTAGTTATCATTACACTTTGATCTTTAGAAGAATTGTTTCTATTTCATTCTAATTTAATTTTTCTTTGCCTTATCTGCTGAAGATAGAAGAGATAATTAGTTGATTACACACACAGAAGAAGCCATGCAAAACCAGCACAGACAGAGGTAACGTGTAAGTTAAAAGGCAGGAAAAGCTTACTGATATGTAGTGCACAGATTTTTTGTCTAATTAAAGAAAAAAAAAAAAAAAAGGAGAGGGGATTGGAGGAAGGCAAACCAGTACTGACTGTCAGCCACAAGCCTGAATCTTCATTTTATAGGAAATTACATGGAGACTCAGCTGATATCTTGGTGAAGTTTTGGCCTTGTGCTGCAGAGAGCTCCATTCCTATTCATATAAAATCTGGTATCAGTTTGTGGTATCAGTGGATTTCCCTTGCAGCTGTGGAAAAGATCTCAGGACTAATCTGACAGGGTTCCTCTTCTCCTCCAGCACCTCTTCCCAGGGCTTTTCTGAGAGCAGCACCCTCAGGGCTCCTGCCCAAGGTCCCTCTGCTCTGTTCTCCCACTGCCAGGCTATTCAGTGAATGCTCACAGTTGAGAATCCACAACCCCAGCATTCTGGAATCTCTTAAAAAGCATACTATTTAAATTGTACTCAACTGATATTTTGCTTCCATTCCATATTTAGAACTATTTCTTCAAACTACAGCTTCAAAGTAAGCCAGAACACTTGAAGGACATAGGTTTTGACCACAGATGTTTCCACCTGAGCTTCCGACTTTCTCTCCCACTAAAGGTGAATCCTGGAACTCTTTTTCTTCAAATACAGTAAGATCAATATTTTGCTGCAAAAGTTTACAGCGTTTCTCATAAAAGGTCAAACTATTTTTTTTTAATTATTATCTATGGCTCCTGGTATAAGTACTTGATGGGAAACGGACTTTTTACTAGAAAAATCCTGTTCACCAGATAACACACGATTCAGTGGGAAGAGCTTTATCAGAACCTGGCTTCCTGGAGAAGCTGTTGTGCTCCTGAGCTGATGGAGAGCAATGCCATCACAGTGGCACTGATTCATTTTAAATGTCACTGCTTTAAAATGCCATCAGCTGGGAGTGCCGCTGGACACACTCTGTGTAAATCAGCTCAGCTTGGTTGGCTTCAGTGGGACTACAGTGATCTGAACCAACTGCAATCCACTCCTTTGTGCTGAGCCTTCATTCTCAACAGGAAAAGGGGGAAAAAAGAGCCAATACTGCAGAGCCCAGGAAGTTTTTTGCAGATTCTCACACCAGTTATTATCTGTGAGAGCAGCTCCACTGCTGCTCCCAACACTCAGAGCCACAGCACAAACCAAACCCAGGCTCCCTGCACCACTTCAAAAACCCCTCTCAAAGAGGGGTTTGAAGACACAGCAGGGAAATCCCCTGGCTGGCACAGACCATTGTTAGTGCTGATGCATCTCCACTCCTTGATAATAACGACTGAAATCCTGCTGGAGCAGCCAAGGCCAAAACAGGCCTTTAATCAGGCCCTTGTTCCTGGAGGCTCCTACTGTACACCACTCTGTAAGAGAGAACATAGAACTGTTGATGAGAATGGAATGGTGCTGGAGAAATAGAAGTAGCATTAAGGATCCTCCCTTTAAGAGCTGGATGTTGCCAGTGTCTCCTTTATTCCTAGTAAAGCCAAACTCTCCAGCTGCAACCCAAAGTAGTTTTAACCCAGAAACATTTTCAAGGAAATTTGAATAGCTCCAGTGGAAAAACTTGACTCATTTACACCTCAAAATGGCATCAGCTAATTGCAACCTGCAAACCAAGAGCAACAAAAGCAGAAAACAAGATTAAGCTTTGCTCAGAAACTACCAGCCAGGTTTTGCCAGCTTCATTTTAGCATTTAAGGTCCAAGACTTTCCTCCTCCTACGGAATTCTGTGCTGGGCTTTGTTATCTGTGCACAGAGGAAAGTGAAAGAGACTATGGTGTTGCTATCAATTATGGTTCATATTGACTTGTTTCTATGGAATTGCTTTATTTGCCTCTCCATAAGTAATGGAACAATTGAAAAGCACTTTTTACATTTAAAAAAAGGTTTCATTTCCAGAAAATAGTACCAAATAGTGCTACATTTTTATAAACAAAAGTGACTATGCTTTGTCACAATGTTCTTCTGCAAAATTCCCAAATGTTTTCCAGGTGATGATTTTATATTTGGCCATGAGCAAGCATGTTGAAAATTATATAAAGCTGGACATTTAAACCTCTGCCCCTGCATTAATTTCCCTACTGAATGCCATCATCATTGAACTTCATGATAGATAGAGAAATTAAAGTCCTCTATTATACTAAGTTCACATTGCTTTTCAAGCAAATATAATAAATGGCTCACACCATACCCCACTGACAACAACCACAGGATGCAGTTCAGCTTTTTTGCCCTCCCATCACCTCTTTGCTCCAAAAGAGAGAGGGGAGATGCCTTTCCAGCCCTCATCATTCAACATTCCCTGCACAGACAGCTACATTCCCATCCCCAGCTCTGTGGCCTTTTCCCTACACAAATTACCAGCTGGAACCTACAGTGAACTAAGCTGAGTGCTGCATTTTTAATTCCTTTCCTAATTAACCTATTTGCATGCATCTCAGTAATTATACAGCTTTGCATAGCTAACGAGGAATGTCCCACTCTGCCATGCCCCAGCAGTTGATGGAGCAGAGCCACCTCTGACCACCACTGACACTGGAGAGGATCTTTGGGAGGGCACAGAATCTTGGCCATTAAGAGTGGCCATCCCACAAGCTCTGGGTGAAGGCATCAGAGGAACACTCCTGCTTCTTCCTGGTAGGATCTACCTTGAATCTTGTCCATGAATTTACATGATCTCCTTCTGAAAGTGATGTTATGTCACTCTCCCTCCTCTGGTTTCATCCAGAACTGCCAAATCTCTGACTGTGGGAGCTGCTCTTTATTTACCTCAGCTTCTGCCTCTGTGACTTCCCAGAGTTCAGCCATACTCTCCCCCTCAGCCATCTCTCCAAAAAACTGAGAAGTCTCATTTTCTATAGCATAAGCTTCCCATCTTTTCCTGTTTAATTTGCCCTTCTCTGCTCCCTCTCTAACTCCACCCTGTCCTTGTTAGGTGTGGAGATCAGCCCTGCACAGAGCACCAAGAATGTGTGCACACCAAAGCCCTTCTGGGGAAAAATAATGCCCTGTGCCTCTCTCTTACAGTCCCCTTTCTCAGGCTGCCTGACATCCATGGATTGAAGATTCAAGGAAACTGCTAAAGCCTCAGAGATCACTTCCCTGAACTGTAATCATCAGTTAGTAATTGAGCAGCCCTTTATTCTGGTTTGGCTTATTCTGTCCTAGTCTCCACCACAGTTTCTTTGCCTCCTTGGCCTTGACACCAATTGTTTTACACTGAGCTACCTGAAAGAGCTCAATACTTTGTAGGAGAAGATTTCACAGAGGTGCTGCACATCACAAATCCCCTCTCCTAGTCAGTGATGGAGATGCTGCTGAAAATTTGTCTTCAGCACTGTGTCCTTTGGAACTGATTTTCATTCATTATTTCCCCCAAACTGGCAACAGAGTACACAACCTTTCTTTCACAGTTACGGAGTTTATTCTTGCCCTAAATCCCCCACCATTGCCTCTCACCTGAGAGATGCATAAAAATTGACCACTGGAGACATAATCACAGTATTCAGCCTGGAGAGGAAAAGCTTTGGAGTTATCAAATTATGGCCTTGCAATTTGCAGTTCCTTCCTGAAGGAGCTGGAGGAAAGATGGAGAGAGACAACTGACAAGGCCTGGAGTGCCAGGACACAGGGAACAGCTCCCAGTGCCAGAGGACAGGGGTAAATGGGATATTGGGAAGGAACTGTTCCCTGGAAGGGTGGGCAGGCCCTGGCACAGGGTGCCCAGAGCAGCTGTGGCTGCCCCTGGATCCCTGGCAGTGCCCAAGGCCATGTTGGACATTGGGGTCTGGAGCAGCCTGGGACAGTGGAAGGTGTCCCTGCCCATGGCACTGGATGAGCTTTGAGGTCTCTTCTAATCCAACCCATTCCATGGTTCTGGGATGTTGATGTGAGTAAAGAATCTCCATCAGGGGTTTCATACTTGGCTCCATGAGCCTCGCTAGTGACACCAAGCACTTGGCTGAGCAGGTGTGGCATTGTTTGAAGGAATTCCCTCTGAGAGCCCCAGGAGCTAAGCCTGGACAGAGCACAATGTTGCTGTGTCAAAACTGCTTCCAAAGCCTGAGGCAGCTCAGGTACAGCACAGTCAGATGAGTGCAGAACAACCCTGTCCTCCCACTTTTATTCTGAAAAAAAGTGCAGCCTTGCCTCTCAGTCTCCCGCTGAAACACCCAACTGGTCCTCTCACCTTTTTCTTCATAAATCACCTAAGTTTTCCTTTTTTGTGAGTGGATCACTGTGCCAGAGCAGCTGCTTCAGGTGCATGCAGCATGCACCTAGTAGCAGGGACATATCCCAAGAACAGGGCAGACGAGCACTGGGACACAAACCTTTGACAAAATGCCTGTGGTTCAGATAAGGCTTCAGAGGGAGCTTTTCCTCCAGCAGCTCCCTTGAGCTGCAGCATTTGTTTCTCAGCAGCTACACGTGAAGTGGTGCAGTCCAAAAGGGTTTCAGCTCCATTTGCAGATCCAAAGCCTACAAAAGTCCTGGAAAAGAGGGTAGGAGGGGGAAGGAGAGAAGTGCAACAGCAATATTCCATGCTGGTACAGTTTTGCTGCACTGCAGAGTAACTTCAATGGGAGAGGACTTCAAACAGACTATTCTCTCACTCGGCAGGGCAGAGACTGAAAGGCTGAGAGCTGGCAAGATCACTCTTTTTCCCAACACTAGGAGTGGAAACCAGATGGACTTGAGGATGATTCCTGCATCAAACAAAAATTTTGCTGTTAATCATTTTGACTCTGATGAATTAACCTTTTGTTTGACCCCATTTCTGAGACACTTTCTTTGCCTCATTGTGGGGATTTCTGATAAAAAATGTTAAAAATGATGACTGAAATGCATGACAGACTGGTTTTAGAAGCTACCACTGATTGTTCTGAACCCCCTTAAAGTGGTCTTCATGCATGTGCTATTTGCATGTTTTATTCTTTACACAACCAATATTAAACAAAAAAAGAAGGGTCATAAAGGCTTAATCTGCTCTCGATAATCACAGTGCAAACAGCCCTATTTCTTAATCTGGGGACGAGTACACATTTCAGTGCACTGAAACTTCAGTATCACTGTGGAGATGGCTGCAGTGTGGAAGAAACAGGCAGGCAGAATTTTCTTTCATTATTCTTCAAGTATAACAGCAATAAAAAGACACCCTGCTAACAAGGTGGTGCTTTGATATGGATATCCTCCCTCCAGTCCATTACTGCATCTCCTTCACAGCAAGCAAGCTCTGCCTTTTAAGATTTCCAAGGCCAGCCTGCCACTGCCAGTTTTAATTCTGTGGGCCAGGGTTATGAATATCCCGTTGTGAGTTCCTCTCAGGAGGTTACAGGGCATTGATCCTGGGTCACTCGAGAAAGTGCCACCAAAGGGAGCAGCACGAGGGCAGCAGCTCCTGCTCTCAGCTTACCCCACATCAATCCAAAGGGTGACCCAAGAGCAGGACATCTCAACCCACGAGGCAGCAACTGCAACGGGATAGTCACAACTCCACCATTAGGAATCAAAACACAAAATGGGTGAGCCACAGGAGTGAGTGGCTAAGCCTCAATTGGCTTTTGTGGAGTGGACAACAGAAAAGAGCTGAACTCATCAGAGAATAAAGACAGAAAGATTAAATATGAAACTCCTTCAGATATGAGTAATTTCACATATCCTAATTAAAATACCAGAAAATACCATAAGCAAAATACTTAATGGGAATTTTCTTAGTACATTCAGTGAAGAGAAGGCTCTACCTTGACTTTTGCAGTGTTCCAGTACCTAAAGGGGGCCTTCAGGAAAGATGGAAAGGGACTTTTTACAAGGGCCTGGAGTTACAGGATGAAGAGGAATGGTTTCACCCTGACAGAAATATGAGATGTAGCAAAGAAATTGTTCCCTGGGAGGGTGGGCAGACCCTGGCACAGGGTGCCCAGAGAAGCTGTGGCTGCCCCTGGATCCCTGGCAGTGCCCAAGGCCAGGTTGGACATTGGGGCTTGGAGCAGCCTGGGACAGTGGGAGGTGTCCCTGCCCATGGCAGGGGGTGGCACTGAATGGGCTTTAAGGTCCCTCCAAACCCAGACCATTCTGGAATTCTGTGACCATACACTGTTTTTTTCCCATGTTCCATGCTGTTATTCTATGTTCTATGCTGTTATTTTCTGTGTTCTGTGCTGTTATTCTATGTTCTATGTTATTACTCTGTGTTTTGTGCTGTTATTACACCAGCTGAACCAGCTCCCCACCTACCAAACCAGCACAGCTTTCGATTTACAGTTTTCAAATTTTCACACATTTCTTTTTCAATGCAATACAAACAAAGGAGGATTCCTAAATACTTTAGTTGGAGATGAAGCTGCTTCTGTATTTCCTGCAGCCCTGTCCCCACTGCAGATATTGAGGTATTAACCTGTTGCACGAATGTTATAACAATGCTGACATACAGAGTTTGAGAATTTACAATTTAACTTTGCCGATGTAAATCCTTATTAACACATTTTGACAGAGAGAAAATTATGATTTTGAGAAAAGATAATTCTTAACAATCTCTTTGGACATAACCACAGGGCTGGACAAAGCCATCAAAGCCACATTGACATCCTCCAAGTTTCAGCAGGCCTAACACATCTTCCCCCAAAAGTCACCAGTAGGAATTAGGCATTAATATCAAATGGAAATGGAGCTCATGGAGAAGAAATATTTTTATGAGAGTAATATTGCTGGCAAAAAAGTGCAGTGATGGGACTGAGGGTGTATTAGGAAACAATCAATGCATCTGTGGCATATGTCAGTGAGACATCCCTGAGAAACAAATGGTTATCCTGAGCAGCACTAAGGCACTCCAGAGCATGGGAAATGGAGAATACTTCTTATCATGTGACATCAAGCATATGGCACATTGCTGACTGCTGAATGACAAACTTTGAAGGGTTATTATTACCCTAATGAGAAAAACCTGACAGAAAGGAATTAATTAGCCTTGCATTTATTTAATATTACCAAATAGCACAGACTCCAGATGGCAGCACCTAAGGTATGAGAGGGGGAGAGTGGGGGGAAGTCTATTTTTTCAGTCTCTTGGTACTTCACTCTAGGGTGGCAAAACAGAAGCGATCCAGTTTCTCCAATTCTTATTTGCTGTGAGAAAAACTTGCAGTAGAGCTATTCGATTAAGGATTTAATCTTGATGGAACACTGGAATATTTTTAAGTACGTGTTGCTCATTCAATAAAATTATGTGTGGTTCTTTTCCTTCAGCAGCAGGTCACAAATATTTGCATAAATCCTTCAGCTGACTTGGGAGAGGCACTAACTCAGTCACAGCTCCTTGCAAAGGACTCATCTCTGCTAAATGTTCAAGGGGCTTGGTTGGGTTTTCCTGCAGAAATATACGCCAATATTACACTGGGAAATGGTGTGATTTTTTAAAACTTTAAATAAACAGAGCAGAAACAATAATTAAGATACTGTATAGACAGGCAGTATTTTGAGTACATAACCAGTGCTTTCACACAGAGCACAGCCCACTGCTGACTCTCAGGGCATCCCCAGTTACATAATCCTGAAATTTTTTAAAACCATTATGGGGTTACCAACACCTTTCCCAATGCATCCAGAGAGGAGTTCAGTCAGACAGAGCACACTGGATTAGCTGGCTGGGCAAACTCTCCAGCAAAGGGTACAGATTAATCCAGCTTTATTAACCTTAAAAAACAGTATAGGACTAAGTCTAGACAAACCAGACTGCTTCAGCAGTGGAGAGTGACTGTTCACCCTGTAGATGGATAGGGACAAACGGCATCTGAGGACAAATTAAACTATCCAAGAGGGCAAGTGCATCAAATCAGTATTTTCTGTAGCACTAATACTAGACACTCATAGAATCACAAAGGAAAAACACTAATTCCTTTCTCTGTATGTCTGCAACCTCAAAATCAACTGTGTTTTTACAGCAAAGAGCAAGCAACCTTTTGGAAAGTTTTTATGTCCTGGAAGGGTTGAAGGTTAGGCACAAGATTTCATAACTTCCTTAGGAACTTCATTTTGCCATCACAAAGAGTTCAGCTTCGCCTTGGTTCCATTTCTGACTAAAATACCTCATGACAGCTTTATAGTATTAATTTCCTTTTCTACTGCACTCCTTATAAATGTTTTCTTTGTGGCATAAATCACATTCCCAGCACTAGATAAATGAAGACTCACACAGATCTCTTTGCTGGGTTCAGTATCCCAGGTGATCAGGGTTCTGTATTGACCAGTCACTGTTACATCCCTCAGAGACCTGAGCCATTCTAATGGCCACAGAAATGAGAAGGTGAGAAAAGGAAAATAATTTTAATTGAAATTACATCTTAGGACAGCTACTAATATGGTCACAAGATCTCTAAAGGATATTGCTGGTTTTCAAAAGGAAGTTAATCCTGCCAGCAATATTTGTTTCCTCTCAGTTTTAGCAATGTTCTTCCAGACACACAGATAAGCCTAAGGTCTATTTGTTTTCCAGAATGACTTTATCTCCTGGGCTCTTAAATAAGAGGTACCAGTTTTGTGGATCTGGGGGAAAAAAATAAATAATTCTTCAGTATGAAATCATTTTAGCCTACTTACAGCTTTTTTCAGGCTGTGCTACAACCCAGACTGTTGATTCAAGGACCCTGAAACTAAACAGCTCCATCACTCAGGCTTGTCATCAGCACCAACACTCACACACAAAATAATCCAAGCTCTGCAGGATCCCTGGACAGCCGTGCCAGGGAAGGTCAGGACAGACAGCCAGGAATCCCAGCCACCCCTGCAGCACACAGCACCCAGCAGGGGAGGGACGCCCATGGGCCCCAGGGGACAGTCAAGGCCATAATTCCAAGTATTCAATTCCATCAACAGGCTGCTATTCCTGGGACAGGGTGCCTGGAGCCTGCTCAGTGCCCTCCCTGCTGCCTCTGCTCGTTCTCCTGCTCAGCCCTGGTGCCTCAGCACAATGCCAGGGACCCTGACACAGCCACTGCCACACACCTGACCCAGAACACTTCTGCAGCCAAAAATGTTGTACTTGAAACCACTTCCCCTGAGGTAAAAGCACAGGACTTTGGGATGAAAACCACAGCAGCACTTGCTAAGAAAATGCATGTAACCCAAGCCTGGGGAGGTTTTGTTGCCCTCCTGTGTGGCAGAGCCAGGGCTCTCTCAATGACCTTGGTGCAGCACTTGGAGCCAACCAGGAAATCACAATTAGATGGAAAGAATTTGTGCAGCCTGTCCTTTCAACTCCTTGAAAAAGTAGAGCAAGAGACAATGCTCTGTAAGGTTCAGCATCGAGTGTTTCATGCACAAATTCTCGTTCTTCATTTTCCTTTATATTTCTTTTTTTTTTTCTTATGTGTTCCCTTTTTCGGTTTTTGTTTGTTTGTTTGTTTGGGGTTTTTTCTCTCCTTTTCCCTCTCCTCTTTTTAGTTCTTTGCCAATGCAGAGGGGTTTCTGCACTGAGTGCCCACTGGTGAGCTCCTCCTGCCAGACAGCTCCCAGTGGAGCGAGCTCGCGGCCGTGTCCATGCTCCGCCGCCGGCAGGGCCAGCGCCAGCCCTGGGCCAGCTCTGCTGCTCTTTGAACAGCTGATTAGGGATTCCACGACCCATCAGCCAGCACACATGATCTCCACAACCTTTGTTCCTTTTCCTCAGACATAAATCGCCAAGCTCCAGTCTTCATCTGGGCCTGACTTTCCCATGTGGCTGAGCAAGCTCCGTTTATTCCGACTTTTGGAGGATAAAGCAGGCGTATCAGCCCCGGGCTAGGAAATGAAAGGAGCATTACAAAACTATGAAAATAAAATGTTCCATTAAAAAAATAATTCCATTACAACTCAAACCTATTCCCTGTTTCAAATCAGGCCTGAGACGATAATGTTTGCTTTGCATGCTGCTCTGCTGAACTGAAAACCTTTATTAATGATGTGCTGCTGTTTCTTAAAATTATCTTAACAGATGGATTTATAAATCATAAGTAGTAACCAAATTCTAATAATGAAGCTATTTAACATATACCTCAACTTCTGACAACTTAATACTTGCTTTGAAAGCAGCAGTCCCCAAGCTAATCTGTTTATAGCCCCACACAGGTCATACAGATATGTTCCATCCCTACTGCTCACTCCTTGTCCCAACAGCTCAAACCATCTATGTCTGTGTTCTTCACACCATTTTGCAAATGAATGCTTAAATTACAAAAGAAATTAATGGCCATCAAGATTTTAAAATATTCTGATCCTCTGAAAAAAAAAGTGGAGTTCATGAGCTGCAAGTCTACATTTACATATAAATGGAAATACGCATACACATACATACTCCATGCATACACACACAGGACTGTTATAAACTGTACCAAATTTATTCTTCATCAGATTGAACCTTAAGAAATTAAATGAACTTTTAAATAACTCTGTTCTAGCTGGATAGCCTCAAATTATTTATAGCCTGTTCTCTCCAAAACCAGCTTTAACTCATGGATTTGCCAAAGACAGCACCACCACGACTCAGGAAATGGCAAGGGCATGGAGAACACAGCAGCTCAGGCCAGATTAGCTTTACCAATGTAGTTTTCATAATGGAAATATAAAACAACCATTAAAGTAAACTGTTAACAATCTCAGAGCAGAGAGAAAGGACTGAAATCTGTTTTCTGTCTCAAACCTACAATTCTCATTTATTTCAGGGCCAGCAAAGCTGCAGCCAAGCATCACTGTGATCCCAACAGACAGAATAAATCAGGAGAGAAAACAAACCCATTCCTGGATGCATTCAAAGGGTCCCTCACCTGAGCCTCCTCCCAGCTCTCTGAGCTATGGGATCTCTCCCAGGGAAAGAAGCAGAGCAGTCCTTTTGGGACATAACACTGGAATAATTTAGGGTAAATCCAGCCAATGCAAAATTCAGCTGAATGGAGAACAGCTGAAGAGGTCTAGGCTGATTTCTTAGAAGCAGTCAGGTGGTTTTAGGTGTTGTTTAGGGTGCTCTTGTTGTAAAGCAGATCCACAAATAGGCATCACGAGCTTTAGGAAACAAGGGATGTGCAGGCAGTTTCTTTTCTATCTCAACTAAAAGAAAATTGAAAAAAAGAAACAGGGAAAGTCCCCCAAAAAACAACCCAGACTTGTCTTGAGTATTCAAGCCCACTCAGTTTCTGCCCCTGGGCTATGCCTTGCCTGGTGTGAACATTTTCTTTGCCAAGATCTGGAGATCAGTAGCACCCACTGTCCCAATAACTGGGACAATATGTCAGTCTCAAAATTGTACAACTCCAAGATCCATTTCAGGTGACTTTTGTGTTTATTCACCTGAATTACTGGCATAGCTCTATTTTCCTCTGCAGCTGAGGGTAACAGAACAAAGAGCTAAATCCTCCAAGCCTGCCCATGACACATAGATCAAGGCATCACATCCAAAAAAACTCCCAAGAAAACCTGAAGTGTGTGATTTCTATCAACTAACTCGCCAAATTTGCAACCACTTTGTGAGCTCCCAAGCAATTGCATCCAGAATTCAATGCTGGCACACAAGAGACAGTGGAATAAAAATATTTTAAAGCAATTATATAAAAAAAAAATAAATTAAAAACTGGTCCACAGTGATTGCTTTCATTCCACTGTGTTTCTGCTCTCACTTTTATGAATAGTTTTATTTCCATTTAAAAATCGTTATAAATGTGCGAAATTAAGAAGACGTGTGGGTGTGCTCCTTACATACTTACAGTTACACATTTAACAATCATCACCAAAGTTTGATATCATAATTAGATTTGTAAGTCTCAACACACATTTGCAGAACTAAACTTTTGCTCCTTTCCTCTGCCAGAAAAACCTTGGCTCTTGAATGTGGAGCACGACAGCAGGGGTAGCATTAGAAGCGGAGACTGGCACAAATAAAAGTGCTCAGAAATGTAAAGGTGGAATTCTTAATCCTTTCCCCTCTCATTCTTGTGTTATAGAACAATTCTACTCCTCTGGAAGCCTGGATGAACAGCCCAGTATTGGAGAGCAGCATGTCTTGCACCAGCCAGCTGTGGTTTCATTCCAAAATTAAGTTCTTTAATTTATTTTCAGGTTAATAAAATAGATTTTTAAGCTATCTCTAACTCAGTGGGGTACTGACAGGGTGTCCACAGAGTTCTCCCATTCCCCAGGGATGGCCACACATGAACAGGGCACATGGATACCTCCAAAGCTGTTTAGCTACATTTAATTCTGCTTCAAAGCTACAGAGATTTTTACTGTGCTGCAAGGCCAGGAGCAGCTTTCAGTATTGCCATATCAAAAATAAAGATAATGGTTGTCATAAAGAGTAATCTGACTGATGCACATTTACACACACAAGTATCTATAAAACACAACCCACACTCACAGAAACCATGCAAGAAAGGTCCAATGCTCTCAGAGTTTCTATCCAAAGGAATATTGAGATTTCAATTGATAATGGGGTTCTATGGCTTTACAATAATTACCTTTGCTTTTAAAAATCCCAAACCAAATAGTTCCCTAAAAGGCTCATTTTCTGCCATCCTCCTTTAATATATTCCTCCAGTTTCATGATTACCTAACAAGACACAGCACTATTGATCCCATATGCTTGGATAAGATGTAGATTATGACGTACTGAAGAAAAATCTTGCTTCAGAGACATTTTACTTTATCCTGGGAAACATTTCAAAGCCAAACATATTGATTCAACATTGTAATAAGTGAGAAATCGGGACTTCTCTTTTTTTGTTTTCTTCTTCCAAGAGTCGATATCCCAGTGTCTTGGACTCTAAAATCACACAGATCAGGAAAAAAAATAACTTACTTAAGGACTTCAGATCTTCCCTATCCATTTTTAATACTTCTAAACTATAATGGTACAGAAATAGAAAAGAAAATAGAAATCAATCCCAAAGAACAGCAAAAGCCGCACATTTACTTCCATATTTACCTCAAACCATTCCACAGGAATTCTTTGGGTTTGGGAATTCATTTTCCCAGAAGTCATTATATTCCCTGAAACATGAGGTCTCACCTGATCACTGCTATGGACAATAACTTTTTCACTGGTAAATCACCCCTTTGCATCCTATGTGTAGATTGCACAATTTCTCCTCTTGGTTTAATACTTTACAATACGAGAAACCCCAAACCTTCCATTTAGACTTCTCAAGAATGAGCTGCAATACACCAAAATTTGCATTTCATTTGGGATTCATTGTTTCTGGGTTTTTTAGGATATTCCTAAGCATCAAGATATATATTTATATATAAAAGAAGGCATACAAGGTAAGTTGATTTTAGCTCCTGAAGCATTCAGACATAAAAAAATCCAGCACTCTCATAATCCATCCAAAAGCTCAGTGATGAGGAGGTAATTAGCAGTGTAGGCAAATGATGACAAGTTTGATACACATGCTGAGCCCGAGCATAGCTGAGGGGCTGATTCCTCTGCGTGGTGAGCAAAGCTTCTTCTCTCTTTAGAGGAAGATCAGGTTATGGATATTGCTGAATGAAGCAAGAGATTGCACAGTGAACCCAACAAACCTCGAACCAGGTTGTGAAATCAGCTGCTGAGTGCAGCCCTGAAGTGTCAATCAGCAGGGCCCTTCTTGACAGATCGATGTGCACGGCAGGCACACCACAGATGAATGTGGATTAAATGTTCTCAGTGTTCCTCTTCATCTGCCCTTACCTCAGGGTTGGGTTTCTAAACCCAAATGATACCCCCACCCCTCTAAAACCTCTGATCTGCTTTTTGCAAGTGTGTTTCGTCTCAGTTCTAATAATTCAACTCCATCCTAATACAATATAAAATAACCTTTTAAAAGAGATTTGAGCTTTAAGCATTCAATGCATTATGATTGCAGGCATAACCAAAGGATCTGGTCTCTTTGTAACAACTTTCAGTAGGAAGTATTTGTAATATAATATCTCTTTTTCCAGTGTATGCTACTCAGTGTATTAGATAACTTGGCTTTAACTTCTGTGATGTTTTCATTGGACTCACAAACCTCACAACAAAATCAGTCTGCTTTTAGCTCTCATTTCAACCTTCTGGCCTATAGTTTATGCTCTGCTTCTGTCTCATCTTTTCCTGTAAATTGAATAAGAGTCTTACATTGCAGCTTTCACTTTCTGACCATGAGAATGAAGATTCTGCTCTTGGAGAAGCCTCTAGCAAAGGCTAGAAGACATTCAAGCTGTGCTCAGAGGAGAAGTGTCAGGAATTAAGCAGTGCTATAGAAGGCAGTGGTAGTTACACAAATCCCTTTCATCTGTCAATTAGGAAAAGCTCTGCTGATGAGTGAGAGCAGCTGTACAGCCATCAGCAGCCAGCAGGAGCTTACACCACATGGGGACCAACAGCACCCCTCAGTCAGGGCAAGAATTCACCCCAAACCTTTGCACCCTACACAAATTCTAAGCAAACCAGATTGGCTTGTCAAAAATCTGAAGGAATTCAGGTCCAAAAATCTGCGGTTCCCAACAGGGCACGGAGGAAAGAAAACTGTCTTGGGAGAGGCAGGGATGCTCTGAGTGCCCACCCAGGGCATTTAGGGCCTCCTTGTGTGTGCCACAGCTGAGCCAGGGCTGCAGCAGCAATCTGAGCACATTATATACAGATACATATATATAGAGGGATACCCCTGGGACATCAGCCTTCCAGAGATCAGCAGGAGCTCTGCACAGCCAGGGTCCCATGGAGGGCTCAACTCCCTCGTGACTTCTTTGCTGTCCTCACACACAGAGGTGAATACCAGCCCTCTAAGGAGAACTTCCCACACAGATAAAATAGCAGAAATTATTTAGGAATGTTTCTCCTTCAAAATTAGCTCTCGCCTAATGTTATTTTATGATCTTACATTTTGTATAGTAAAGCAAAATGGTTTTCAGTGTAGGTTTAAGTACCCCTGAAAGGCGAAGATATATTTTCTTACAGGTGGTAACAAGACTCAAGGTGATTCTGTGCATTTCTGTTTCAGCTTCCTGTCTTTGAAACCACTTTTTGGAGCTCCATATGCCCTTCTCAGCATTTGTCAGAAAATAAGTGTACACATTTCACATCCACATATTCAAATGCAGTCACAGGAAACTTATTTTTGTGTGTTTAAAAGCACATGCTGATCAATGTCAATAAGTCTCAGCCTGAACAAACTCAAAATCTCTTTGCACTTGGTATGTCAGACTTGTTTCTGTGCCAATCCCTTTCCATTTTGCCAGGAGCATGCAGTTGTTCTGCAAAGAAACATTTCCCAAAATGTTCTCCCTTTATTTCCAAAATGAAAAGCTTCTTTCAGGAACAGAAGCTCAGAATACATTAAAAATGTCACACTGAATCTCAGAGCAGCAGCTCTCAGCAGTGTGATGCACACAGGATATTCCTGAGGATGTCTGGGACGTTGGAGGACATTAGCACAGCAGTCTCCAAGTGGGACTGTCAGGAATGCTGAAGGGTTAATCCATGTGAAATGCCAGGTGATGATAACCCTCCATTTCAGTCAGCATATGGAACCCCATTTCCTGGGATTGCAGTGTTTCCCAAGCACTTAAAACGCAGCTGGAACTGTGGCAATTTTGTAATTCCCTTAAATTTGGGGACAGCTGCTCACAGCCCTGTTACTGAGCTGACAGCTCATGGTGTGGAGCCCTTGGATTTGACCACGTTAAGATGTTTCATGTATTTTATTAGCTTTTCTCTTCATGTATTTTGATTCAGCCCTTCTCACTGCACTGTCTGATAAAGTCTGGGCAGAGCTGAGTTTTACAGTATTCCCTCCCATCCCATTCAATTACCAGCAGTCAAACCACATGATCTGACATCAGTTTAACCAAATTGGTCACTGACAGTGCCATTGCTCCAGCTAAAGAAATGAAAATGCTTAAGACAGTGCAGGAGTGGCTCTTTTTCCTCAGGCAGGGATATTTTGGAGGCAGGAAAAGCCTACTGGCACCATGGTTAAAGCCTGGCTGTCTGAAGTGCTCTCTTTGTCCTGTGCAGGTGCAGGGAAAGGGGCATGTGGGCGAGGTGGCCACTTGGCACCCAAAATACTCCTGTAGTAGCTGCAGTTCTCTCAGCAGTTCTGGGGCAATGGAAAGTGCAAATGGATAGATCACTGAATGGAAAAGTGCAGAAACACACATTGGATACCAAACAGGTTAAAATTTCAGGAATGGTCACATCTGCTTCTATACATGCTCTTGCTAGAGGAAAAGAAAATAAGTAGTAGAGGCAGAGGGATACTGGAAGAATTAAATGCTCTCCCTAATAGACAGAAGCTGATTTTCCCTCTACAGTGTTTTAGAGCTGATTGTTCAAT
Organism: Illadopsis cleaveri; assembly: GCA_013399915.1. Lineage (NCBI taxonomy): Eukaryota > Metazoa > Chordata > Aves > Passeriformes > Timaliidae > Illadopsis > Illadopsis cleaveri. The sequence goes on from VXBB01008643.1 coordinate 307,094, forward strand.
GCCATCAATTTGTTCTGTGCCACCAACTGCACTCTGAGAAGGAAACCCCTCTGGGAATTTTACACGTCAGGATAACCACGACACAAGTCCTGCACATAAAACCCAACAAACTTCACATTATTTGGAAAGAAAGGCTACCAAAACTACAAATCACTGTCACCCAGAACAGCCTTCAAGAACTGGATATGCCACATAAACTTATTTTAATTATACCTGCAACTTGTCATAATTCTGTTTGTTCTGTGTCCCAAATCAATGTTCCTGCCACAGCACATTGAGCTACATCCTCAGAGGGAACAGCCCAGCACTGAGCACTACATCACCCAGTCCTGCAGTGAATCAATCCTTCAGTGAATCCACAGCTTCTGGCATGGCCAGGCTGCTGCACGAGCAACAGGAGACAGACAGCCAAAAATGAGAACTGCACTTCATCATGTCTCTGCAGACACAGTAAATACAGCAACAGTAAATCTTAAGGAAATAAATGCATCCTAAACTCTTCTCTCCAACGACTTCAAGGCTATTCAGGGATTTCTGTTTCTTTTCTTGTTTTGTTTTGTTTCGTTTTTTAGGTACTGAAGTCATCACACAGGAACGGAGAAAAATCTCTCCTTGCCACCTTCTGTGGGACCAAGCCAGCAAGCAGAATCTGAGAATGTTTTCCAGACCACATAATCAAGAGGATGCTCATTTTGTGGCTCTGAATGGGACTTAGGCATTTGTGTCTCACTCTGTCAACACTTGGGAAGGGCTGGGAGTGAACAGCAGCAAAGCTTTTACACCTAGACAATGTTCTTGGCAAAAAGCACAGACTCCTCCAGGAAGCAACCGAAAGGATACACAAGGGAAAGGGCTGCTCAGGATTTATAATCTGGCCTTGGAAACCTGAAAGAGAAACTGTGCTGCACATCCAGGAGAACTGCAAAAAACCCTGAGCAAATTAAACTCAGCTCACCTCCACGCTGGGTCAGCTAGACTATGACCCATGGCCAAGTTGGCCAATCTTAAGCTGATTCAGAAATCTCTGTTCTGCTGAAAGTGCTTTGTAAACAGCCTCCAAAGGCCCCTGGTTTTCTGTCTCAAACATGGAACACACAAGCAATAAAACTCCTAGGTAAACTAGGAGCAATGGTATAGCTAGATCTTATTTTATATACTTAGAATTTGAATTCTGCCTTTCTAGTTGGCCCTTTAAACCATCCGCACACTTTCCAAAATCGTATCTGGAATCTGAGCAGTGTCAGCAAGACTTTGAGGATCCATTGTTTAGGCTGTCTCAGCAGTTATGTTCAGAAACATCAAAGAATACTACATTATTGATCCTGCATTCACTTAAGGAATAAGTGGTATTTAGCTGGATTTTTCTTTTTAATTTAATTTCAAAATGGGCTTTAAAAGGACTGAGAAGCAAAGGTGGTGAAAAAAATCCATCTGTGTGCCTATTTACAAAAAAATTTGGAAAAAAGCAGCATGCTAGAAAGCAGTTTTCCCAGTAATGTTCACTGGAGGAGTTACCATGTTTTCAGAATAGGCTGTTTTCAGAAGTCAAGGAAATCTTAAACTTTTCAAACCCTTGGCCTAAACGTGACAAGTATTGCAACATTTCTTGCTCCTTTTTCAAGGAAATCTCCTTGGAAAATAAACAGCAGAGCAGATAAGCTATTAAGCTGGGCCCCTGATGCTGCTGGCTCTTTTCAGGTCTTATATCTGTTAACCTTTCATAAATGTCAGGCTGAAAAGAAGTTTCAACTACATCCCAGTGCCAAAAAATCCCCTGCTCATTCTGCTCCACCACAGGCTTCCAACCCAGCTGCATTGCTCCTGCAAGGAGCAGGGGTCTGCAGCAAGGATGAGCCGCACTCTGCCAGGCCTTCCCTTCCCACAACAAAATTGAGGTTGCACGTTGCAGGTGTATTACCATAGGTACTGAATTTGCATGAGAGTTTTCACTCAGTGACAAAAGGGAAAAGTGTCACTATGAATTACAAAAGCATGGGAAATAGTCTACTAAAATCACTGTCATCTACTGTCTCCCAAAATTTCCTTAGCAATTTTCATATATCTTGATGAAACTACAATTAAAGCAAAAAATTGCACCTTCATTATGATGGCCATACCACATTTACTGGTTTATTATTGGCATAATTTACAAGTTGAAATGCAGAGAGTCTGTGAACATTTTCAGTATTTGCTACAGCAGGAAGATGGTTTTAATGAACTGTTAGTTCTCCACAATTGTTACTAATTACCTGCTGTCTGAAACAGCCCTACTCATCACTAAGATTTTTTTTTAGTGTTTATAGACAGCAGTAAAACAACTCTCATTATCACATATCAATTAAGAGTCTATTTTTTTCATCCCTTCAAGAATAAAGGCAATTTTCTCTTGGACAATGCTCTCAGGCACAGGGTGGGATTCTTGGGAATATCCCATGCAGGGTCAGGAGCTGGACTCTGTGATCTTTGTAGGTGCCTTCCAGCTCAGGCGATTCTGTGATTATTCTTTTAGGAACAGTAAAAACTCCTCATGCTAAAGGTGTCTCTGAACCATCACATCCATAGGAGCAAAACCACATAGGTAACAACTAAGCCACAACCTGCACCTAAAAGAATCCCCATCCCCAGTTTGTGACTTCAGAGGGAACATCAGTTAAGGACGTGCTTGTTTCCCTAAAGCATTTGTTGGAATCAGATGCACTTTCTCCTTATCACTGAATAATCAAGTATTATACATTTAAACTCACCTCCTTTAAGTAGCAAATGAAAAATAAGGCAAATATTTCAGACCTGTAATGATGTCTCTTCCACAAGGGCTTTCCCTGGGTTCCCCTATCTGTAGGATACCTCACAGAGCACTAATAGCAGAGTCCATTCTGAGCTGAACTATAATAAATGAAACTCAATATTAATATTCTGGAAGCTCAAATGATCAGAGGAGTATAGGCCTAAAGGTCAGCAAGAACTTTTCTCTCTGCAACCCCCTTCTCTCCCTTATATATCTATAAAAGAAACAAGATAATAAAAAAGGTCTTTTGTTTAGAGAAAGGGTGTATTCACGTGGGTAAGTGCAAATCCTTGCGGAGATGGTCAACACAAAAGTAACAATTCTTGGTTAAAAAAAAAGAGAAAGAAAAACAAAAGGATAAAGTCCATTTATATGTCACCCTGAATTTCTGACACAGCATTACCTCCTTCCCCCAAAAACTGAAGGAGGCAGGAAGACAATGCAGGGAATTGCTCTGATTTGAAATGGAGATTTAATAACTGACTGTTACCCTGGCCTACTGCAGAGTTAATAACAGATGTAAACAATGTGCTATTCCACTGTTAGAGATGAAATAAAGAAGTCCTGAAATTTCCTGAGCTCCAGCTCCTCGGACCCTCAGAGCATCCATCATCACAGTTTGAGGATTTTGTTTATTTTCCATGGCTATCACCTGGGCTAAGTTGTTCTCAAAAGTTGATATCCAGCAGGAAATCATTCCTCAGGCAGCAATTTGCCCTGATAACAGCTCCACTTTGCACATTCTTTTTGCTGATCGGGTTTTGCTGATCAGAATTTGCTGGTGCTCGAGTGCTGCAGCACCAAGGCAGCAGAGCTCACCTTGAGAAGGGGCTGGAATTGATTTTGTTGGTTATTACAATGTGGCAGGAGCTGACCTCACATCCAGCACAGTGCACAGTGTCATTTGTGCACGCAGTGCTGAATTTGTCCTTGTCCTGGGATTCCACTGCTCGGCAGGAATCAATGACCTTTGGGAATGACAGTTCTGTGTTACCACAAAAGCAAAACGGTTTGGGTTTATAGCAGAGGTGGTAATAGAGTGTACTGCAGCTTACAACCAGACCGTGTCCTTCAGCATCCCTGGCTCCATAGAACTCCTTGGGATGTCACACAGAATTTACTTAGTACAGGTAATTTCTGGCAGCACAGTATGAAATACCAGAGAAATTACTACAGCAGCTCATGAAATTTTAGGCACAGCACAGGGAAGAAAATAAGGTTTGATCAGAGAGAGAACCATGGCCTTTCTTCATGTAGAAAAGGCCATGAAGAGTGGTCAACTGCTCCAGCAAAATGGAGCAGCAACAGCAAATGTAAAGCAGTCCAACATAATTATACTAGAAATTATATGGTAAAATTAGAGACATGCAGTCCCAACAGGTAATCTTCACCTCATCAAAATCCTTTCCCTCTGCTTAAGTTCAGCAGAAAAATCAATCAAGAAACAAAAATAACTGTTTGACCAAAACACAGATTTTCAGCTAGTGCTGAGTGTACTTCAAATATTTACAGCATTAAATAGCTCAGAACTCAGTTACAAGAGTCAAGCAGGGCAGTGCTCTTTCCTGAAGCCAAATGTCTAAATGAACACTGTGGTTCAAAATGCCTTCATGCACTATTTGATCCTAAGGATATAAATTATTAATGGGAAAGATTTAAAAATTATTTCTAGCCTGGTAAGTATAATTACAGCACTAACAATGAGCACAGCTGAATATGAACAATGTTACGTGGTGCTACTTAATGATAGTATTTTAACTAATTTTTTCATTTCAATACTTGATTTATTGTTATTTCTTACTGAGGATAAATACAGTCACTATTACAGCATTCTGAGCTCCCATTCTTGGTATGATTTTAGGCAGAGCAAAAAGTGATTTAGGCACATAGAAGTGGCCACCAGCAAGCTTGAAAAACACAACCAAGTAAAAGGATGTATTTTCGCCCTGCCCCAAACCCTCAGTGCTGAGCTATTTCATCCTTCTGGCTGTGTATTTATATTTGATGAAGTCAAGAGCTCTGTGCTGCTCCCACACACAAGACAACAAAACAAAGGCACAGATTATACACAGAAGCCTCAGCTTTATTTTGGTTAACTAGAATCTGACACACTGCCAGCTACACCCACCTATTCCCAGATCATTCCCAGTCCAGACCTCCCAGCCTGGAGCTCAAATTGCTCCCAAGGCCCCAGGCACAACAGTAATTCCCTCGGCATGGTGTGCTGGGATAGCAAAAAGTTATTATCTCCTTATCACTTCTGAAATCACCATTCACTGGACACAAAGTCATACCCTAACAAATGATATCGCTCCCTAAAAAGTTCACTGCCAAAAACTAATTTTCCTAAAAGAAGATGAAGCACATTTTGACAAGGAGGCAAAACAGGAGGGAGAAGATAAGATTCAACTTGATAAGGACAGGTTATGATAAAAGTGAACATAGTGCTTAACTTAGCAATTCTAAGATGCTGCAGATAGGGAGACAACAGCAGGCTGAGGCCAGGAGTCCTTTTTTCATCCAGGGAGATAAATATGCATGTATTTGCTCAATATCCCAAACAAATGCTATTATCAGAAAATGGAGATAATTCTCTATCTCCTCAGCAATGCCAGCAGCTTGGTTTATATATCCCACATGCTGGTGGTTCCTGCGGGACGACAAAGGAAAGAGAAGATGGAATGGCTTCTCTGTTCCTCTGGAACCTTACAGAGGGAAGACAACAGGGTGTTAATTGTGTCCAACAATTGGTGCAGCAGTGAAATTTTGTAGGTTCTCTCAAAGCTAGACCACTACGCTTAGCTGCAGACACTGCCAGAATTTTGACATGTTTAAAAACCTTCTGGCAGACATAGACAGAACGAAAAAAACTTTTAAAATACAGCCTCACACTTAAGATCCCACATAATTAATATAGTCTTTCCATTCAACATCTCCAAGATTCAAAAAATCTACACATCAATAGTTAAGTAGGAATCTCACTAGGTTTTTTTTTAGTTTCCCTAGCTTTCACTTGGCTCCACAAATAGATATAGGATTTTTACTTTAAGTCAGAAATTTGAAATGCTGGTTATTAAATTAGCAAGTTGCTCTTCTCTCTGCACATTAGCCACTGAGTAGATATCAGACTGAAATACATTTAAACAAATGATTCGTGAAAATGGCCAAGCAGAATGTTTCTGTACAGTTCACTGAGCAGGGAAGTGAAAACGCAGGAGGAAAAAGATTTATGAAGTTGAACTTTATATACAGAAATAATTACCATAATATGTGCATGCATCCAGCTAAGTGCTGCAGGTCTGGATTTGTCTTCCTGCACAGTGACCTCCTCCAGACCATCCCCAACATCCTCCAAGTCACCTCCTCCCAGCCAGACCAGGGCTGCTCCTTTGGTGGCTGAGCACAATTAGTTCATGTTGCTGGATTTTACAGTGTTACTGGCAGATGTCTGAAATTGATAACAACCATCCATTTCTTGTGCTCAGAATAACTTTCTGAGGAAATTTTTCCCCTGAAGAGAAATGCCTGGTGGTTCCCGTTCTCCCAGTGCTCCCGCGAGGAGCTGAGGTGCCCCCTTGGCCCATGGGCCCTGTGCTGGTGCTGCCCATGGTCCCCTTGCCTGGAGCTCCATTTCTCCATGCTGACTGTCCCCTGGAACAGCAGAGCAACCTTTGCACAGGGAGGTGCCAGCAAGGCCTTTGGAATGGCAGCTCTCTGCCAAAGCAAGGCCTCCATCCCTCCACGAGGGGCATTCCCAGGTGAACCCTCCCTCAAGCTGCTGTAGTTGCCCCTGCCTGGCAAGCTCATAAAAGACCTCAAAAATGAGAACAAGCTCTTGTCCTCCTCTCCTACTCTCCAGCCAGGGTCTGCCTCCACACAATTAAACCACAAATATGCAGTAATTACAGTAAGTTAACTCCTCACAGGCACAGAATCCCTGGCTTGTGGCTGTAGCCACATCCTCAACCCAGCAGGGCTATTAAAAAATAACAAGAATCTAAAGCAGCTTTAAGGAGCTGCCTCCTGCTTGTCAGATGCTCAGCCAACACTCCTTTCCCTTTATAAACACAGCCCTGAAGCTCCAGTGGTGGAAGACCAGGGAAAATTGTAGTACAAGGAAGGTTTTGTTTTCCCACTGCTCACCCAGGAAGGCACTGTAGCTTTTATCTTGTAAGAGTAGCTCCCATTTAGGAAAGGAGGAAAATTAGTGAGTAGGCCTGACCCACACTTACTAACTCTCTTGGCATTTACACCTTGTTCCCACAAGGACTATGATTTAAAAGGAAAAAAAAGATATTAAACAGGACTCAAAACTTAAGACTGCTTCTGAGGAGTCTTTCCCAGTCTACCCAGGAAATTTAAGTCTCTTGGAACATGAAATATAACTATTCTTTTAAGCAATTCTAGACAGAAGAAATGACACCACAGAAACGTCAGGATCAGCTGGGCAAGGGAAAATGCTCAGTCCACCTGTGGGTGGGAGGAATTGCAACCAGGTTTGCTGTGACCTTTGCCAGCTGATGGAAATTGCATCCACACCCTGCAGCACAAGGGCTGGGTTCTCTGCCTTTTGCTACAACTGACCCAATAACAAAAGCAGGAGTTTGCACAATACCACAGTCCTAAGCCAGGAAAGATCTCTGATGGGAAATTTTTCATCTGCAGCAAACAGCACCTGCCTGTCTTGTGAGGAAGCCTCATTATTTGTGTCGGAGTGGGAAACAGGCCTTAACTTAATTCCTGTCCTCCTCACAAGCTTTGAGAGGGTTGTTTGGTTTGGTTTGTGTGCAGTGTTTGAAATGTTATGTGGATACACAGGTCATTCCCCCAGTGCTGCTACTTCCATTAAGGGAGGAGGCACAGATGTCCCAGCCTGGCTGGTCTGTCCCCTTCACAGGGTGGCTTTCCCAGGGATCTGGTGGAATTGTTCTTTTGCATGCACAATCATTAAACAGAATCACCTCTGGGTGCAATGACTGCTCTGTGCAGAGCAGTCTCACTGATGACAAAGGATAAAGGAGATCTGTATTTCATCATTATATCATATTAATATTCATTTACATTAAAAGTTTTTGAACTTGGTGTTCCCAAACAATGTATGGGATGTGTATAACTAATGTGATGGTGAGAGGAACATGAAGCTTTGATGGAGAAAACTAAATACTATTTTTGTAAACTAGTTTTTCACAGCTTGAATGAATAGACTTATTTCATTATTTTCCATTTCAAAAGCACAGAATTGGCTCTTATTAAACAGCATTATTGACTTCCCTTTTATAAAGACTATAACAAGGAAAAATGAAAACTAAAGAAACGCAGTTGAATTCACGTGGCCAGTAAACACTGACACTTTTTTTGATTTACCCTTCATCCTGTATACATTTTTTAATCCTTTTCCTGGAACTCAATTTGTTTCCATTTCCATTTTTATTTTCATATTGAAATTTGCAGGAAGACACAATATGCCAGCTAAATGAGGATTTATGAGGAGCACACATCCTCTCCTTGGCTATGGCAGGCTGCAGGTACTCAAACGTGTGCTTAACTAGGAAGGAGATTCCAGGATTGCAGCAGGATTGCTGATGTGTTTACACTTAGAGATGATCAGGAACGGACTGCTGAGCAGGGCCCATCTTTCCTGTTACACTTTTTAATTGTTCTATTTCCAAAAGTTTCACCACAGCGCTGAGAGTTGAGTTCCTCCCCCTTGCAGCAGATTACAGGTTTTTATGGCAAACCATAACTTTATGTTCACTGGCGCCAAGATGTACACAGCATCAATTTTCTTTCATTTTTGTGTCTCAAACACTCTACACAAAGACAACACTATAAATATGTGACATGACTAAATGATGAAGCAGCAGCTTCCTGCTGAAATTTTAAAGTGAGATAGACATTGTTTTAGCTGAGGAAGCCATTTAGATACCAGCTGTTCCCACTGAAAAGATGTGGCAGCCATCAGCAGAAATAAGAAATGCTCTCTCTGTACATATTGAAATGAGCTTTATCTTCCTCTCCACTCTGCTTTGTGCTCCTCCTGGTGCACAAGACAAAATTCATTTCACACCCATATTTCCTTGCAAGAACAAACGTTGCAGGAGAGGAATTTTTGCACCCATACACACACTTAAGTGAGATCAAAACTATGAAGCATATTCTGTCTGCAGAGAAATAAACTGCTGAGAAGTCTAGGAGTTTAGAATTAGAGGTAAAAGGAGAAACTTGAGGGCATCGCCTCCTAAATTTTTTTCTACATATTTGTTTCTAGGTGGTATTTGTGGTTTATACTCTAATTAGAAGAAAATAACTTGGTATGGGTCAGATACCACTGCATGAAAACACAGAATCAGTATGGATAGTTCAGTGAGACCTGAAAATAATCTTTTTTTCATTGGATCTTAAATGTAAGATTAGTACCAATCATTGCAGTCACATTTTAGAAACTAGCATGCAGTTACTCAAAGGTTTCAGCTTGAAAAATACCATAGACTGTGTTTATCAAACTTTTCATATGACTACATCCATTAAAAACACAATCTTCTAATGGTTGGGATAAAATATATGATATGGTTTGCATCCAAAAAGAGGTTAAGAAGTCAACAGAGCTAATATTTCTCCCCAGAGATACCATAAAAAATCATTATATCATATTAAAGATTTTGCTTCTTTTGCCACAGGCAATCAATTCCAAAAATTTGATTAAAAAAAGTCTTGCATTAGTGTGGTATTCTCAAGCTGCTTCTTATTAACATTTGATTGTAGCATACTCTAACGACAGCCAGTATCAGCCCTCATTATTGTAAATAAGGACTACAGTCATTTTCTCCTTAATGACTGAAGAGAAATGTATCCACTGGGACATTTTAGTTTACTCTCTCACACAATATAATATTGTCATTATTAATACTTCTTGAAGACAACTTGTAGACCAAAGTTATCTTTGCAGACTCACCAGATTTTAATTTTTAAATATGCATAGCCTCAGCCACGTGCAGTTTGATTCCTTCCAATACAAATAACACCAGCCTTGAAATGCTGCAATAAAACAATTCACATTATGATGCCTGTGACAAAAACAAGCAACAACAAAAAATAGAAACAAATTGAGTTTCACATCCGTCTGAATGAGGTAATTGCTAGAAAACTCAGGTAAAAGAAAGATTGTGATTTGCCCATTGCTGTGTGAGCCAGTGATCCAAATACAAAAGGAGAACTGTAATAAAACTTCCTTGGACAATAAACTGCATGAAAACAGGAACTTCCCTTTAGGTCAGTGCTGAAGGCAGTGAAATCCTGAAGCATCCAGGATGCCTCTGGATATATGTACTTCAGCAGAAACAAACAGACAGGGTAATAGTTATTTTTCTACTCTTTCAAAGCAATGCAAAGAAAAAAAATAGTATTTCCTCAAGATATTAACCAAAGATCTGGCTTTGCAATACAACTAGGGCAATCCAAGAGACACCAAAGGAGCTGCCCCAGTTCCACCAGCTGTCCAGAGAAAACTCTCATCCTTTGCAGGGCTTTTTCTCTCTCTGGACTGGGCCTTGGAGAGGCAGAAGAGTCACACGCCGATGGTTTGGGATTTAAATTACCTGGCTATGCTTACTTTTTTCAAAGGAACTTTAGAGCCAAAGGATGGAGGACATCTTAGGGGGTGTAAGGGAGTGTTTAAAGGAGGCTGGAATTGAACCCCATTGATTTCCAGCCCAGACAGGTACCTGCCCAATTCCTCTGTCCTCAAAGAAAATCCTCACCATGCACCTCTTTCCATCTGCGGTATGTGACTAGCTCTAAAAATCTCTTCAGTGTAAATTTTCACGAAATCAGTGGTTGCTCAGGACTTTGGTAAACTTCAGTTAGAAGAAACATCATTCAGAAAATTAAGCAGAGCCTGGGGAGTCTGGGTTTGTTTGGTTGTTCTTGTCCTTTGTTCTGAACCACCCCTAAAATCTGAAAGACCAGGAGCTGGTTCTTCCCATGCCAGGCCTGCTACAACTTCTCACAAGGCTTTTACAAACAGGTGGGAACTGATGCCTTGGAGTGGCTACCTAGAACAGAGGCTAGACAGAGTTAAAAGAATAAAGGAGGCATTTATTAAAGACCTTCAATAGATACACCTTGGGCAGTCAGAAGCCTCCAAGAGGGCCTACACCCAAAATGGATGATGGTCATGAGTTTTTCAGAAATTTTAAGTTCAGTCCATTTACATATCTGGGGTTAATTCTCCAGTTACAGCTTCAGGTAATGAAGTCATATTCCCCAGTTTGTTTCCCCCAATTCACTTTTGTTTATACTTTTCGGTGCCTGAGGCTGTGATGGTGACCTTGGTTCTCAGGCTTAGAGGGATTATTTAGTCTGACCAAAATGTGAAGAGAGTTAACTAACACTCTACATGGAGTTTGGAGTTATACACCAATTCAGTACAGGATCTGAAATTATAAAAGCTAAAAACCTAAGGCATCAGAACAATCAAACAACTCAACATCCATCAGCACCCAAATTCCAGCAGCCACCTTCTCAGCTGGCTGCCTCTCCCTGCTGGCTGTCCTCTGACACGCCAGGCTTGGCTCAGGCCCCGTGGCCACACAAAGCCTCACCCACCAAAGCCAGCTTGGAGGGTGGCTTTAGGAGCCCCCAGCTGTCCTTTCCCCTTTTCCCATCCCAGCTGGTGCTCTCACTAATCCTGACTAGCACATGGGAAGGCTGCACAGACAGTAACAGGCACTGTTACCACTGCCTCCTACAGAAAATATCCTTGCTTAAGTCCACACTTGTTTTGTATTAAATCCTGAATTTTTAGGAGTCATGACTCCTTCTGTTGGTATTTGAATTAAACAAAAGTTTTTATTCCCTGAGCAAACGTAAGCTTGGGTGAAAAAATGAGGAAGCCATGGTTTGAATGCTGTGGAAAGGCAGTGTCTTTCCTCAGGTTATCCCATGGTCTCCAGGAAGCACCCAAGGGTTTTAATCACCACTTGATCTGCAGGGGTAGTTTGCATTTGTAAACTAACATCCTTTGTAACATCCTTTGGGGGGTTATTATTGTGCTGCTACTACAAGTCTACTTGAACCCAGTACCCAGCTTTATAAAACTCAACAGCTAATGAAGCACATCTAACACTGAAGAGGAAACAGAATAAAGATTGAGATGGAAAGCAGAATAAAAAAAATATAAAAACTACATGATAAACAAAGAGGGTCATAAATTGCTAAAAGATGCCACAGGAAGCAGTGTATTATATTTTCTGATAGCAGATTAAATGTATTTTATTATCATATATTAGAGCTTTTAAGTATCTAAACCCTAACTAATCTGGGAATCACTAGCTGAAAGAAAGCTGCTTTAAAGCCCTGAGCCTACCAGATTAATTTTGACTCCTGTTGGGTAAACAAGTGGATATTCTCATCAAGCACCATACTGTACCACCACACACCACAAAAATCCCCGTTGGGATCAGAGAAATGTCCACAATTACAGGGCAGAAAGCTGTGGCAATCAATGGAGCTATAAAACTTGACACAAAAGCATCCCAGACTCAGACTTTCTCCCATGCACACAAATCAACAAAACTTGTACAAACTTCTATGGAAGAACTATCAGACACTGAATATTTTGAAGACCAGAGCTCTGAATTGCTTTGTGTCTGCCTGGTGCATTTTTATTTTAAAAGTGTGACCACCACCTGACCAGCTGGACTTGTGGAAACCAGCAGGTATGGCAGAAATCACGGCTGAGTCCTGAGATTTTTTTACTGTGCCACAAGTGAGGCTCTAATTTGGTTTTAATAAAAAGTAATTGAAAGTAATTTAATACCAATTGATTGTTAAGGGGATACATTTTGCAGTTTATCAAGTCTATAGAAATGCAGTATAATTAACTCCAAACTGCATAGGCAATAATGTAATTATAATCTCAACAACTTTAAATTTCCAAGCATTGTTTAAACAGTTAATTAAAATTTTAAAAGATAGTGCTGTTACATGTCTATAATGTTAATTGGTAAAAAATGCTAATCGATATTTGTTAAGTAATCCAATTAATTGAGTAATCCAATTTCTAGCCTCTCTGAAGCTAAATAAATACAGCTTCATGGCTCTGACTTACAAACTCTATAAATAGCCAGATATTGATTTAATAATCAATTACATATTAAATGATTGCAAGTTATTTATTAGTTAGAGACGCAGGGCCAAGCTGGAAGCAAGCAGATGAAGGTTTCAGTTTGATAATTTTCAGCAAGCTGCACAAACCCAAAGCTGAGATCAGTGCTCTGACATTCCTCTTCTGGATATGTTGGGTGAAATGTCATTTGCCACATTGGCTGAGTATCTTTCTGCCACCCTTTACGACAGGTTAACTCAGCTGAGGCACAGAGCTGATGTTCCTTCAAATGAACAGGCACAAGGGCCACATTTCCACGTGCTGCTCCCAGGGGAGCCCTCAGTGCCCAGGAGCTCCCGGTGCTCTGCATTTTCGCAGGATTCCAGTTTTCCAGCCCCTCTCCTGCTTCCTCCTCACCACCAGAGAGCTCCACGTTACACAAAGGGACCTTTCCAGCACAGCAAAAGCTGCTTTCAAAATCCCTGCTTCTCTGCTCTTCTGCTCTGTGCTGTTAAATATTTACCATGGAAGAAAATACATCCCTTTGTCATTTTCTGCTTGCTATAAAAAACTTGCTATGCCCCCGAGATGGGGATTTGCACCTGGAAAAAGCTTTATCCTAAATGAGGTATCAGCTTGTGTTTACTGGTGACCACTGGTGGCTGTTCCTAGCTGCTAATTTAACATACTTGCAATAAACCATGATTAAATTATTGAACTCTTTTCTTTTCCCCTCATCACTGAGTTCTATGTTTGTAACACACTGAAGACATCTAAAATAACCTCTGCTACCCTAATTAGGTGCTTGCTCATTAAACCTACGTCAGCTCTGGCTGGAGAACTCACCAGGGCAGAGCCCACCTCATCAGTTGTCTTAGCAGCTCTCAGCACAATGTCAGTATTTCCCCCAAACCATGGTTTCTAAATAGCACTACAAACCTCAGCTTGACTGGATTTGACAAAACAGTGCATCAGCACGAGAAGGAGTCAGGAGATATTTTGCTAGATCAATTCTTAAACAAAGGTGTTGTGCAGGTGAAATCAGGAGCTGCACAGATAAGGACAGCAGCTCAGTAAGAGGTGGCATTTTATTTCTGGAGTTTGGTCTTGCAATCAAGCCACACTCACTCTTCACATCCTTCCCCTGAGGTTCAGTCATCAAGGAAGAAATTTATGTCACTAGAGCGTCTTCATGCAAATGAGACAGAGAAAATCGCAGGGTCAGAGTGCACATGATGAAAAGCTTGACAAAGGTGCCCAAAAGTTTTCACACTTCAATTTTATGTAATAGGAAAATAAAAAGAAGATCTTTCTAACCTTTGAGTTTATTCCAGAGGCAAGACAGTAAATAGATCATTGTGACATCTGAGCTTACTTGATTCCTTTTCTCTTATTCATTTTTGAATTGCCCTCTAATGGACAAGGGGTTAAAGTAAATCATCAAGGAGAAGGGAAATGAAAAGAAAGGTAAAATTACATCTGAATGCTGAACTTAACACCATCACAAAGAATTTCAAGGGTGTGTTGTCCACACTGTATCAGAACTGGGGCTCCTTCTCTGACAGACTTCTCTAAAAACTGTGACAGTTTTCACTGTATGCAACACTGAAAGACAGGATCTTGATTCCATCATTTCATGGCTGTCAGCCCCACAGACAGGAAGGTATATTTTTAGGACAACACACTCTTCAGCAGCTGCTTGCATGAATAAGAACACACTTCCATCATTAGTAATTTATCCCATATAATGTGACAACAACATTTATTACACAGGCTTGGAGATTCATGACAGTAGCAAGAATCCAACATTGTTCTTTAAACAATTTGCCTGTGTTGAGTGCTTCGAGGAGACAAAGTATTTGAACATCAATAACATTTGTCTTCCTGCTACCTTAATTTACTGGGTAGGGCTGAAGGAGGATTGACTCCCAACGCTTCAGAAGCTTGGGATGAAACACTGTTGGTCACTGCCCCACTGTGGTGCCAGGGTCTGGCCGTGGAGACTCATGGTACCATTCCCTTTGGAAAGTGAGGCCAAAAAGGGCACTGATGTTAGCAAACACCTGAAAAATAATAACCACTGATGAGAAAGATCTAACTGGTTTTATCTACGGCATGGGGAAAATTCTGATAACAGAACTAACCCTCATTCCACCCTCCCCAAGTCCACTCCACAGCAACATCCAGCCTTGTCCAGGAGCCTCCCAGCATGCTCACATCATGCCTCCTCCAAGGATCTCCCTTCCCCTGGCACATCTGCATGGAAAGGCAATGACTCAACTTAAGTGCTCACTTCAATCCAGTTGCTTTGCCAAAGCCTCAGCTCCATGACATCAACCACATGAATATGATATCTGAGTTGATCCTGCAAGTATTTGAACAGCACAGCTGAAGGAAGCTGTGATGAGCAAACCCTTGAGTAAGAGCTGACTGCTGCAGAATTAAGGTAGCAATTGAAGTGTGTGGATTGGTGTGTGTTTACCTTGCAGCTTTCCCCCAGGATCTCTGACAGCCTGGTAAATACACACCAGGCACCTGGAGAGGCTCGGCTCTGACAGGCACATGAGGTAAGAGTGAAAGCCAAACACAATCCACCTGGATTGCTGGAACATTCCAATGAGCCAAGTGAAAGGGAGGAGATGGCTCAGCACTGCACAGACTCTGTGCTGGGTCTCAGACACAGCCTATCTCCCAAGCACCCACGGCTCCTTTGCACTTCAGTTTACACAGGAAATCTAATTTATATACCCAGACTGGATAGGGAACCAGCTCACTGAAAAACCCACCGCAAACCCCACCAAGACTCCTCTGAACAAGCACAAAAGGCTAAGAAGGAGAAAAATCCTGGAGTCCACATCCATATTGCCCAACCCTGTCATTGTCTGCTCATACCATTGAATTAAGAGAAAATACTTTTAACTGATAATAGAAATAATATTTCCCAAATCTCCCAACTGATAATAGAAATAATGTTTCCCAAAGTTTTTCTGTGAGCATCAGTCACTGCCAAGGACCTGATAAATTTATGTTACATCTCAAATACAATTCAAAATATAGTTCTAAGTATGAAAACAAGCCACACTGCTTGCCATGCACCACAGAGTTTTGTGTTTATTTTCCAAACAGTCATGCCAGAGATGCCTCAGGCCTACTAGAAATTTCTTAACATCTGATGCATAATGAAAATATTTAATGGAGCATAAACACTCCTCTTTTCTTCCCCCCCACCCCCTCCCTTTCTTAAGTGGAAACCAAAGCTCTGTTTTGTTGCACATAGATGAACAAGGATTAGTTCCACTTAAGTGCTGTCTAAAAGATCTTGGAACCAGGATTGGAGATTTCCTACCTGAAAACAGAGGGAACTGCCACAGTCCAGCAGAAGGACCCCAGTCAGAGCTTTGCAGAAGCACACACTTTAATCACATCTGGAATCCTAGGATTTCCTCTCCCACTCCCCAAAACAGCCCACATTTCCCTTCCAGAGGAAAACCCTTCTGACCCTTCTAAATGAAGCCTGTAAGACCAGGCTGCCTTTCAAAATTCCACGTCATATGATGCAAAAAACCAGTTTACTGAAGTTTTTCATGCCAGTAAGGATCACATTAAAAAGTAACTTCAGAAAATCAAGGTTCTAGTGACCTATATAGTGTCAGCTTTTAAAAAGGCATAAGAAGAAACATTATGGAAACAGCTATGTAAATATAGTTCATTCAATAAAAATGTAAATATGATTCACAGAAGAAACTTAGAAACCTTGAAATATTTATTTTAAATGAAAAGGATTAAGTCTTCAAGGTAAGATTTGTTTCTAAACTTGTAACTTCAGTATTCTTGGGCTATTATGCTTAATTTTATTTATTAATGGGACAGTTCTTATAAAATAAGTACATTAAGCTACTCTAACATACTTACTGCTACTTTTTATTTCCTTTCAAGGACTTGTGATTGTTGCCCCCCTGGTCTGATTTCAGCAGATTAGAGGAGAAATATTCAATATCTCATCACTGGTGTTTTCCAGCCTTAATCATTTCCACAAATAAATTTGTCCTTTTGCATTCATATCTGGTTTGGCTTGATAGTGTCTGACACAGAAAACCTGACTGAAGAGGAAACAAAGAAACAAGAAAAAGATCTAAGTAAGCATCATACAGAATTTATTTACCGGAAAAAAAAAAAAAAGGAAGGAAATGGAAGGGTTATTTGGAACTTCTTTACCTACAAAACAGAAACAGAGATTGATGATCTGAGCCCCTTGATTTACTGACAACACAACATCAGCAATACTTAAATAGCATCTCACTCGTACTTTCAATGATGGACCAGCTGTGAAATGGTATTTGTAGTCTTCCAGGAAAAGAAGCTGATGCTTTTAGGAAATATTTATATTTAATATGTGAAGTTGTTTTTCTGCATCCATTTTTACTAACACCTTCTGACATGGAAGTCACCTGTGCTTCCTGCTAAAACATTATTCAAGAAAGGCATTGATATCTGCCTTCTAATGTCAAAGTTTCTTTGAAGATCTGGGAAAAAAAATAAAGTGTTGACAGGAGAATGCCAAGGAATGGATGAGGTAGATTCTACCTAATAGAAAAAAATAAAACCTTGAGAAAGTTTTTTAATACAGAAACACTGTACTATTTTTGCTGCTCAAAATATAATGTGGAGAGGTAAAAATAAGAAGTGAGATATAGAATCCCAGAATCATTGAGGAAATCATTCCACCATTCATGTAAAAGCCCTCCCAGCCCATCCAGTNGGCTGTCCCCTCCTGTCAGGGAGTTGTGCAGAGCCACAAGGTCCCCCCTGAGCCTCCTTTTCTCCAGGCTGAGCCCCTTTCCTAGCTCCCTCAGCCTCTCCTGGGGCTCCAGCCCCTTCCCAGCTCCATTCCCTGCCCTGGACACGCTCCAGCCCCTCCCGGTCTCTCTGGCCAGGAGGGCTCAGAACTGGACAGACAATAATGAGTTGTGCTATAAACAAAGGTGCCAGATTTCCAACAGCAGGTAATTAATGGGTGCACAGTCATTAGAACAAACTAATCCTTATAACTTTCCTTGCCTACCTCTTCCCAGCCTATTCAGATAGGCAAGAAGATATTCAGACAGGATCAATATTCAGATAGGATCAATATTCAGATAAGATCAATAAAGCATTTAGCTCAAAGCTGCAGTGCTGATGAACTTGAGTTTGGGAATCACTTCTGCAAGATCTCTCCACACCAGTTTGAGCCTATTTCTAACAGAAGTAGGTAAGCAAGGAAACTGAGAATTGCAGTCATCAGTCCCAGAAAAGAAAAAGATTTGACTCAGAACTTCAGGATCAGCAGGAGACAGAACTAATGCTCGAACAGAGGGGATGCTTCTCAAATGCTAACGAGAGACTTCAGAGACTTCAGGTACTTGAAGTTTGAAGGCCAAAGCAGAAATAACCCAAAACTTGCTATTATCTGCATTGTCACAAACTGTTGGTCATCAGAGCTGGGGTTTGTGGGGTGGATTTAAAAAATGTGCAGTACTGAGCCCAAATTGTCCTGAGTATTATTTCCCCAGAACTGCACTGCAGGTAATTACACTCTTTATTCTAGATGCAATGCAAGCACAAAGCCTGGAGAAGAAAATGCACAGAAGCTTTAAAATATTTACAGCAGTAGCACCATTTCTATAGATACTGGTCATCAGGTTCATGCTGGATTTTGAATTAGAAGTGATGTTTTCTAGCACTTATTAGCTACAGGAAATTAAAAGTAATTATGAGCAGGTAAAGGAAAATTAAATAGAACATTGAAACCCACAAATAACAGATGTCCCAAGATCCTTTGTGCCAAAACAGAAATTCAGTGGGATTCAGGAGACAAATACGTCTGATAATTTTTTCTCACACTCCTCCTTTAGATTACAAAAGGACATATCAACTCTTAGTATGCATTAGTATTTTTCAGTTTCCCTGGTCAAAGTATTAACAAGGCTGCTGATTTATAAAATTTTTATAATAGAAACTTGTATTGTAGTAAATAAAATCTACCCAGTTCAGCAGCACTTCATGGCACAAGGAATTCAACGTGACTCAATTCAGTTCAGCAAATACCACACATCACAGAAGGAATCAACACACAAAATACTTCATACATTAACTCAAATTGATGTGCCAGTATTTGATCCCAGCTGCCTGTCAGATGGCATTGAGCTGAATAGTGCAAATCCCAGTTAATAAAGCCCATGAGTGCCCACAGGTGACCTGGGGTGCCTCACCTGCTGCTCTGTCCCTGGAATATAACAGAGATTCCAGCCTGGATCCCTCCTGAACCTCTGCAGGGTGGAACTCCCCACGGGCTCCAGGCTGCCCTGGCACAGTTAATTTTGCACCTGGTATAACCCTGGCACAGAGGGAACAAAGCTCAAATCCCATCTGTAGCAAGTGCTGTCAGCTCCCTCCAGGTCTGCACCAGCCCAAACACCGGCCCAGGCTCCAAGAAAAGTGTAATTCAGATTTATGAGAAGACATTTCACATCCAATATAATTGATTACCCACTGTAATGTGAACAGAACCTAATTTGTACTAATGAACCTGTGCATGATACAGCAGAGCATTTAATAACATGGAGACCACAAAATGCCAAGCCAGATGTCATTGATGGGGAGGATAATTTCCCCAGATGGATATGTTTCCTCTCCATTTTGCTACCTTCAGGTTGGAGAAGGTGGCATTTTACTCTGGAGATGGCTCTGATCTTCCACAGGCATTAGTTTCATTCCATCACAGCCTGTGTTCTACACCAAGATACTTTCCTGTCCCAGCGAGAGCATGGAAATGCTTGTCTGCCCTGGCAAATTTTGATAAATGTTACATCAGATTAAAAATCATAAAACTGCACATGGACAATCTAAGCAAGATTGAAGCTAACACATCTCTTTGGGTCTGTTACAGAAAAAAAACAAGATTAAAACTCTCAAAATTTTTAAAACATTCAGTTGCGGATTTGGTGTGGAAATGAAAGAAAACATAGTTGTTGTACCAATAAAAATGTGCCTTGGCGGAAAAAAAGCAAACTGTGTAGTGTTAAAATTATTCCATTTGTTTGCTTGATTTTTTAATTTTTTACATACTAGGACTGGTTATGAAATTAAAAAATTGTGGATTATTCCATGCAAAATAGCAATCAGCGTGAGGGACAGCCATGGATTCCTACATTTGTAACAGGAATATTCCTTATCCCATTTGCTAAAATTATGAAACCTTTTCCCAAAATGTCAGGGTGTGCTGTAAAAAGTCACAAAACTGCTCAAACTATAAAATTAAAAGCTGAAATTCAGGTTTGGATGCCAGAATGCAAACTCAGACTCAAAGCAGTCGGAGCCTATAGCACAGAGCAGCATGGTTATTTTGGTGGGTTCATCCTAAATACACGGAACTGTCTCAATCAGTTATTTTTCCAGATGAGAAACTGCACACCTTCTCTCCTCTATATGCAATCAATCCTAGTGAAAAATTATCCAAAGTAGGTTGTAAATAGATCCCCTGATTTTGCAGGCTTCACCAAATTACACAAGTAAAATGTAAAAGGAGAACAGTAGGTCTGGGTAGCAGACGAGATGTTGCTGTTAATGAAGGAAAGGCAAGTATTTAAATTGAGAAGGCATCTTGATGCCTTCTATGCAAGCTGAATAGCAGAACATAATAGGAAAATAAACCAGCTATCAGCCAAGATAAATAGGAATCCATCAACAGAGACTGTACAGAATTAGAATGGCGCAGCAAGAGAAGCAAAGACTTTAGAAGAATACACTAAAATTTTACTTTGCATTATAATGACATCTTGGAAGCAGATGGAAAAATGCCACTAGAACAGGAAGATGTCAAGAAATAATAGTGTCAGCAGCTATATAAAGAGCTAAAAGATGCTCCAGACTACCTTGTGTTTGCAAGGCTGTGCTTTACAAAGGCTTAAAATAATTTCATCAATGCAAGCAGAACCAGGAAAGACACTGCAAACTCTTGCCTGGCCCACCAGTCACTTTTAAAAACAGAATCTGGGTTCAGGATCAACCCAGATTCAGGAAACAAGGAGAAAATATTTTAACATATTATAAAGAAGTATTTTTGTCATAATTCATTACAAACTAGACACGGCTCAACACATGCTTAGGGTTGCTTATTAAATTTGTCATGACTAATTAGGAATTGTTCAGAAGAGTTCATAGAGAG
Organism: Illadopsis cleaveri; assembly: GCA_013399915.1. Classification (NCBI taxonomy): domain Eukaryota; kingdom Metazoa; phylum Chordata; class Aves; order Passeriformes; family Timaliidae; genus Illadopsis; species Illadopsis cleaveri. The sequence continues at coordinate 328,187 of VXBB01008643.1, forward strand.
TGATTTGGGAAAACATGCCTTAAATGTGAAGGCCAACATCAATGTTATCAATAAATCCTTTGTGTTCTCTAATAAATTGAAAACAAACTAAAATGTGGGTCTGGGAGTATGTAAGGATTCAAAATAATTCATGAGAAGACCCTTTGTGGAACACCATAATCTCCCAACCTGCCTTCCTTCCATTCCCAGGTAAGCCCTGGGTGTTTTGCAAGGACCAGCTCTCAGTGCCACAAGCAGTGGAATTCACATCCAGTGGGAGAAGGAAGGGACAAGAGATGACAAACTAGGAAGGGGAAATGCAGCATTAACAGCAATATCTGCTCAAGGAGTGCTGGTTGTTCAGCTCCAGTTGGTGGCAGGATGGCAGGAAAGACAAAAGATGGAGAAGGGGTGGAGAGAGAGCTCCCAAAGCCTCCCTGCATGCCCTGTCAAACCAGTACAGCCACGTGCCAGGGCAACTTAAAGGCTGGTTCTGGAGGGCCTTGGGAATAAAGATGAACAGTTTCTTAATTCTGCAGCCAGGGTGTGACTCCAAAGAATCCTACACAGCACCAGGGCTTTTCAGCCAGACCCTCAGTACACACATTTTTTGCTTTCTGCTGATTCTTGGTAAATTTGTCAAATCAAGAGCTTATCACAGACTTTCTGAGAAATACTAATGCTAGGACTGTCTTTAACTCTATTATATGACAAAACCAAACATTTTATGTTAAATTGCACATGCAACAAGTCTCTCAGTTCTCAAGATTTTTATTATTTTATATTTTATATAAATTGGAGCATGTCTGACTGACAGAGCACTAAAAATCAGCATGATGGGCTTGGTGCAGTCTGGGGACACAGAGCAAAGGGCAACCCACAGCATCAGCCTCAGCTCCCTCAAACCTGCCTGCAGGAAAACAAACCATCTGAAGCACAAAAAAACCACCCCAAAAACATCAGTCCAAAAATACAGCATTAATTGTAGTTATTAATATTTTACACTCGTGTTTTTTGTATTTGTGTATTTGTATTTTAAGCATCTGGGAACAAGTCCTTAATTCCCAGTTGCTTTGAGGAGGCTGGATGTCTCCAACTGCAGGGGACTCTGCCAAAACAAAGGTAAAAGTATTTTGCTGACTTCAGCAGAGCTAGTTGAACTCTCTAATTTTACCATTTTCCATTTATAACATGGGGGTTGTTAGATCATTTGGGTAATAAAACACAGATTGTTGACTGGATCAGTTATTTTAGGGATAGAGCACAAGGAGAACATATATTTCAATTTATTTCCCCAAAGGCTGTAAAAGCAGCCATAAAGCAATCAGAAAGCAGGTGAAGGATGATTTTTATGGCAGGCTAAATGAATGATAATTAGGCAACAAAACAGGAGGCATAACTAGATGGAAATCTTTGTTTCCTTGTTCCATCAAGCCTTTAGGCTTGAAAATCCTGCAGACAGTCCTGAAGAGTTTGGGTAAGTGAGGATTAGCAGGGACACATTGCCAAAGCCACTCTGCTGGAACCCAGGAATGACTCACCAGGGCAATAAATCCAAGGGGAGGGGGTCTGGGAGGGAAGTTCCATCTCCCAGCAGAATTCCCACATTTGAAAGGAAAATTCACATTGTGTTGAAATACACAAAAAAGCTGAAGGCACAAAGGTATTGAAGGCCTTGAGCAGAAACACAGCCCCTTTTCCCCAGGACTCCCACCTTTGTATCTTGCAAAAACAAATACAGATTTTTAACTCCTTTCAAGCCAAGTTCCCACAGCAGGTAGAAAATAAGAACACATGACATTTTTATATATTATTATATTTCGCATGTTCCTTTCTTTTCTTTGAGATTTGTTCTGAACTTCTGCAAAGTCATACTGGTGGTTTTGGGTCACAGGTTTGAATTAGATGCTACACATTCTGGTTATGTTCCACTACACTCAACGTGAGAGCTGCAAACTTCTGCCTCAGCTCTTTTGGAAGGATTCCTCCACTCAGCAGATAATTCTAGTTCTAGAGTTTCACTGCTACCTTACATAATTTTACCACAACTAATAGCCTTGGAGCCTAAAGTTATTTTTATTTTCAAAATAAAAATAAATGCATTGCAGCATCCTTCCTTATTAACTCCTTTTTTAGAAAGAGAGGTAAAAAAATTTAGTGGCATTTCTGACAGTCAAGGCCACAAAAGTGAAAGACAGAGACTTTTCCTCTTGAAATTCAGCCAAAATGTGGTGCAATATATATATATATATAAGGTGTTGTGTCTGGACATAGAAAGCATTCAAGGGAACAATAGCTTTTGAAAAAGTAATTTGCACCGTATTTCAGAACGTAATGAAGACATTTATTTGTGTTGATGTTTTCAACACCACAGAACAGGCCTTGCACGTAATTGCATCCAACTCCTCCTCACCTCTTTTGTAATAACGGGCAATAATTTCTCCTGTATGGGTTTATTCTGCCCTGAAACCTGTGAATCTGTATCAAACAAACCAAATTAATAATCCTTGTGTGGTTACCATCAAGACACTGGGTAAAGCAACTTTAAATAATGTTTTACTCCAGACTGGATTTACCTCTTCCCACCCTGCCACGCTTCAGACAGGAATCAGCACAGCTGAGGGCCTGAGAATGGGGTTTTTTTACAAAACACAAAAGAACAGCCTGGCAGGACTGCCATGACAGAGGCTGGCTCACTATCTAACATTAACCATCAAGTCACAAATTTAGCAAAGCATGGCTGTGAAATTGTTTCATATTGGCCCCTCTGGTGAGTTGAAAGATGAGTGTTCTACAATTCCTCACATGGCCTCCACATCCCAGGTGGAAAAACAAAAGCAAAACAGAATTTCTGTTGCCTTCTGTCATAGACAACTCATGTCAGCATGTTTCATTCTCTTGCTAAGGTTTTTCTAATGCCAAACAAGTATCTCAGCTGAATTCTCTGCAATCCTCTCAAAGCTCTGCCCACAGATCCTTAAAAAAAAGGGATCCCATAATCCACCCTCCAACCTGGAGAGGTTGCTCTGTACAGACCCCACTGATTTTCCTGAATGCTCTCAAGAGATGTGAATTTCTCTAACTGTGCCCTTAATTATGGGCAATCATCTCATTTCTGAGAATTGCCACAGAAAAAAGTGTGAAAAGCAAATGAGTGAACTTTTATTTTGCCAGAGGCAAACAGGCTTTTTGAAGGCAGCTGGTGGCACAAGAACTGGAACCTGGGCAGAGGAAGCAAGTCCTCAATAGTAGTTAATGACAAAGGTCTGAAAAGAGCTTGTAGTCTAGGAAAGTGTTGAATAAGTCAAAGGAGGTTTGTAGAGCAAGGGACAGCCAAAAAACCACTCGGTCTTGCTAAACCCATTTGACACCAAGGATGGGAATTCTGAATTACAGAGAGGTTCTGAGTAAATAGTGATCAGAGGAGGAACACATGAAATAAGGGAGGCAAAACAGGGGAGATCCGTGACATTAATATCCACTTATTAACCTACACACTACAGAGTGAGACCAAGAAATCTGGGAGAAAAGTCCTAGGCAGTAGAGTAACATTGAGAAAGAATGAAAGAAGAACCTATGTGAGGAAATCAGAGAGAAAGGACACAATAAACTGGTACAAGAGCACAGAAGCCTCAACATGAGAGGGGTGATAATTTAAACAGAGTGATCTTTAGCAAGAAGAGTGGAAAGTGCAGGCTGGAATAGGTGCATAATTATCAACTCTCCTCCAATATCAACATGACAATTCCAGCTCAGCTTCCCTTGCCTTTTTTTTTCTTAAGGAACTTATTTTTCATTAAAACAAGAAAACATAAGATGGAGGTGTAGGAAGGCTGTGCCTGGCATCTGGTATTTAATCATCCTATCTTCTGACACTGCAAACTTCATTATATTCCCCCATAATCTTGTCTGGTGTCATTGTGTATTACAGCTTCTGTTCTCAATAAAAGGATTGCTTGAGCAAACACTGCATGGATGATCTCCATGAATTTATGCTGACTAGCCCAAAACAAGCTACAGGCATCCCTTTCCTCCCTCTTAATAACCCCTGGTGCTGCAGGAACACATCTCCAGCCCGCTGATGCTTCCACTATTGCCCAGGAGACACAAAGACCTCAGCACTCTCTCTTCACACTTTAAGAGGCCTAATCCTCTTAAAATTACAGAATTATTTCAATTTCTCAAACTTTACTAATTGAATCTGTTCTTCTGTGCAATTTGCCCAGAAAGGTGGGGAGCTCACAAGAGATTTCACACGGGAATCTGCTTTTGGAAAGGCTCTGCTTCATGGATAACCTTTGTCACAGAACACTGGCCAGGTACCAGAGTCACCACTCAGCAGGTGGAGTGCCTGTCCCTGGAGGTGTCCCAGGAAGGGCTGGACATGGCACTCAGTGCTCTGGGCTGGGGACGAGGTGGGGATTGGGCACAGATTGGACTCCATGGGCTGGGAGGGCTTTTCCAGCCTCAGTGGTCCTGGGATTCAGATGGACATTGGCAGAAGAGAACATCCCAACCAGCCTCCAAATAAGACAACACATATTAGAAACAACCAATAAAGGCAGAATTTTGTGATCAGAACTGCTGATCCAAACAGTGATTTACCCCCTTAAACAATCAAGATTTATCATCTGTGCTTGAGCTGGTTTACACACGTCCACATCCTGACACCTATTTCCATTAAAAAGTCAGATCTGCTTGATCTTCTCCAGACAAAATCCTGACCAGCTCTGAGGGCCAGCCTTGTTCCAAACAGCAGCAGGGTGACCTAAGACATCCCAAAGCATCCCACAGTGACAAGCACTCTGATGTACTAATAAAATAAATAAAATTCACTATGCCTCTGCTTCTACAAACAAAACATTGATGATTGTTCCATGAATAGTGTTAGTGTTACCTTATCACGCCAGTGTTTACAGGCCTCAGAGCCTATTCAAACACAGCTGGATATTGAAAATTGAACAACAAAGTCAATCTCTCTATTTTCATCATTATAACTTTGAGAAAGGGCCTTATAATTTTTTTTTTAATTGCAACACAAGGTTATTTACCAAGTTGGGTTTTTTGGTTTTGGTTTGTTTTTGGTTTTTTGGGGGGAGGGAATTATTTGGTTGGGGTTTTTTTTGTGGAAGTTCTTGAAGTTTTGGAGGGTTTTATTGGTTGTTGTTTTGGTTTTTATTTGTGGGGTTTTTTGTTTGTTTGTTTGTTTGTGGTTTGGGGTTTTTTTTGTTTTTTTTTTTTAACTTTGCTTATGCTCTACTTGATGCTAAAGAAAGAGGAGAGGGAAAACTAGCTAAATTTAATTTACACCAAGTATTTTCCTGGTGTGGTCCTGGATGAATTTAGCATTGGAACTGAGCAGGAGAGCCCATGCACTCATGCAATGGGCACAGGCAATTACCTCTGCCCAGCTCCCTGCTACGCAAAACAAGGCAATTCCCAGGCTGAGGTTTTAATCTGCTGTCCATCAGCCGTGTTCCTGAAGTTTTAACGTGTCATGAGAGACAGTGGGAGAGATAATCACTGACCTGCAGCTCGTTCCCTGCCCAGGCCTTTATAAATCACAGCTGGTAACAGGGAGTGCAACGTATTCAGAAACACACAGATTATGGTATTGATCCTCCCCTCACACTGGATCATGAACATCTCCCTCTTCTACCTGATAATATTTCAATTTAAAATGTGCTTAAATCCACTTTTATATGTTCCTTTGGTGGTTTCACTGAAAGGCCAGAAAAAGGAAAAAAGGCCTGTTATTTCAATATTACTGAGTAATGATTTTTTCCCCAAAACTTTTGCTTTGAATGAGACTCCTTTAAGCAAAAAAATATCCCTCAAAAACAGTGAACACCAAGCCAATACATATGACAGCAATCCCACTGCTATGCACCCCTAAAATGAACAATTTCCAATTACATCAGTTATTCACAAGTTTTTTCCAGAGTCCTTCCTGTTTCAAGCAAACCTGTCTGCATATTATGGCTGGAAAGGAAGGCACCTCTATTGCTCTGACAAAGGTCTGATAAAAATATTAAATATATATATGCATGTAAATGTTAGGATAACAGGAAGTATATTGCACCTGAAATTAGGCCAGATGACCAAAAAATAATTTTAAGAAACATTAATTAAGAAATAAACTATTAATTTAGTATTAGAACAAAAATGATAATAATCTGAGTCTAGCTAGTATTTACCTACAAATTCTAATACAGGGCAGTTGAAGTAGTGACTAAAATAGGAAATTCATTGTTTAAGATATCAATGATATTAAAAAAGGTGTCACCTAAACTTAAACAAGACCTCCAAGAAGCAAAGGCTAGTAAAAATTCTTCTTTACAGACCATGTAAAATGGTCACATGTAGACTGCAAACAAAACGAAATCCATACAGGAAAGAAATACTGAAAAGTCAAGATTGCTTAGTGATGAAAAAAAAGGGAAGATATTAAATAACCTGCACTAGGATATCTTCAGTTCAACATAATCATAAGTGATCAGGAAATGTGTATATAATAATATGAGAGAAAACAAATTAAATGTATATTAAATTAAATTATTTAAATTTTTGCATATTAGTTTTCTAAAAAAATTGTAACTATCACCTCACAGAAGAGCTACAAGAAGATGCATGAAATTACAGTACCATGGCAGGCGAAAATTAAATAAACTCAGTCTGGTTGCCTTGTGAACAAGTTCTTTTTTGGCATGAAAAGCATAGACCCTTATCTCTCACATTTTGGAAAAGAGAATCAACTCCCCATCTTTCTGGCTGTGAATATATCCCACATTATATCAGGAATTCAGGACAGAGGGGGTAGAACACAAAGCATGCTTAGGCCTCCAACCATTGTGTGCCCACGTCTCACACACCTCACACTCATCACCACTCCCAGGCTGCAGTGACCCAGAGAGCAGCTCAGGGGATGCAGAACAAAGAGTTTGATCAGAGGAATGGAATGGTTTTCAGAGAAAGCCAACTCCATGCAGTAATTTTCGAAAATAAGTGGCTGAGGAGAAATATGATCGAGGTCTATAAAACGAGGAGCAGCACTGAGATAGTGAATAGGCAATGATTTTTCATTATTCGCCATTATTCAAGACATAAGTGGAATAAAATGAAATTATGAACAAGCAGTTCAAAACAACCAAGAAGAAGGACTTTTCCTTCGCAACTCGTAATTAAATCATACAGCTCATTACCCCAGCATGGTGCTTCTGCCAAGAGTATATTTTTTTTCAAAAGGAATTAGATAAATTTCTGGAGGGAATGTCCACCTTCAAAGCACTGGAAGCAAACGCTCCATATATTAGTGGAGCTGGGAGGATATGGAACAGGTACACCCCTTGAGGTGTCACCTCTGTCACCCACGCTGGGGACAGGACCCTGGTGAACACAAGGGTGCAGAGCTCGTGTTCTCCTCCAGCCATCCCATCCTCACATGGCAGAGCCTCGAGTCCCTCAGGTACAAAACGTAGATGAGGGAACTAAATGAGGCTTATAATGTTATGATTAATGTCTCAGACTCCCCGATTGTCCTATACACACAGGAAACATGAATTTAGCTCAGCTACATCACTTTACCAAAAAAAAAAAAAAAAACCAATGCCATCAACCAGCTGGGATGTAGAAATTCCTTCAGCAGATTTAAGAAGACTTTAATTTCACAAATAGTTTGAGGGGAAACCTAAATCATTTTAACATTTAAATTAAATACCTTTGCATTAAACACCTTAAGGATAATGGGATGTTTGTGGCCACATGAAGGAAACACTTGGTAAAAAACTAAAATGGGATAGGAAAGATCTGAAAAATCCCTTTGTTCTCATCTCATGCCCCTGAACATAAAAGCTTAAATTATCATTGATATTTCAGTTTGTCTGGCAAAACTGAAAAAGCTTCTCATTGGCAGAACTTCTCTAATCCTTGAGCAATAAACACTCAAACACTTCGACTGCTGAAATGACTGCGACTCCATCTCCCATCAAGGCACAACACAATTCAGTGACAACTCTCACCACCTTAACAAAGTGACAACTCCTGCAAAAAATTCTTTCCTCTTGCAGGAGAGCTGCTCCTGTTCTGCTCAACAGTACAGAAATGGACCATTCATGCACTAAGGTGAGAATCCCCACTAAAAGTGCGAGACCATAAAATAACCTGCAAAATTTCCAGTCTGGGAGCCTACACTGCAGGGGGATCAGTCTCAGGAGAAATCAGTGCAGGGTGAAATTGGTGGAGCTATAATAATATTTATATTATATAACCGATAATATTTCACTCAGATTTAGCTCCTGCTGCTCTCCTGCACTGATAATCCCCTCCCAAACGTCAGCTGCAGGAATGTTGTGCATCTCCTGCTGCCCTGTTGAATCCCAAGTGTACCAAACACAAGGAAAGGCTGACTGGGCTGTTCACCTCCAGCCACTCAAATGAACAAAAAAAAAAAATGGTAGAAAAATAAAACAAAAAGTGTTTATTTCAACGAGGTCTCTGTAGCCCTCTTCTTTAGAGGTTTTTATCCTGATGACCCATTTATTGATAGTAAATCTTGAGAGCTCAAGAAATGTAGATTATCTCTGGGAATTGTCTGCCTCAGCTTTCTTGCTCTATTTTCTCTTCTTTTGCCCACATTTCCAGCCAACTACTTTGGTATTTCTGTCATTGACAAAAAAGATTAAAGCCAACCTGAGTGCCTATTTTCCAAATTTACTTTGATTTGAGAGGAAAGTACTCTGAGAAAGATAAATCTACCAGATTGATTAATTAATGTTCTTATTCATTAACTGATGGTTGAAAAAAAATAAAATAAAATTCTATTATAATAATGTGGTAATATCCCCTGCAGTTAGCCTGCTGTCAAGGAAATGCTTCAAGATTAAGAAAATAGACATTAAATATAGTTAACATCCACCCAGAATGAGACTGAGATTAATTTAAAACCCAACAATATCACTATTTCCAATATACTCTAATTCTGTATTATCCAAGATTCTAAAAAGACCCCTCAATTGCTTTATTAATTATGTTAGGTAAACACCAGCAATATATTAAATTCACACATGGTAAATTCAACATGGGTTATTAAGGAAAGTGCACAGAAAGTCTAATTAGGCATTTAAAAAGTTTTAGATGTGCTTTCATGATCAAACAATGCAGTATAAAACAAATATTTAACACTTAAAACACAGCTATTCCGATAAGCATAATTTGGAAACCTTTAATGAATTCACCTCAATTAGCCTTTCATTAAATAGCTCATTAAAAACTGATTTGAATATTGCTCCAGAAGAAGTCCTGGTTCAGCTGTTATGATGGGATAGGGAGCCAGTGGAGGTGAGGTTAAACACATGCTTTGGAACTGTCTGAAAGTCAGATTTGTTCCAGGGAAAAAGCCCTTAACCTCCTATGACATCAATATTAGATAAAATGAGCACGTGGCACAAACCCTGGAAAACGTAGGGATTGGATTTTTCTGGTTTAATTCCATTCAGAAGGAAACCAGACCAAGAAATGAACTAAAATGTGCCAGGTTCTTATCACCAACTCCATTCTCATCTCTACTTTCAGAAAAACAGTAGTTTTGTTTTGGTTTGGTTTTTTAAAAGGCTGATTTTAACTTGTCTTTTCAGTGGAAACGTCACCTTACAAACACATGGACAACAAATCCGGGGCAGGGAGGCATTTAAAAGAGCAGAAACACTCAAGGGTGCTTGAAAAAATATGGCCCAACCTTAAACGTATTTATTTACAGAAGCAGTGTTGAGCAGCCATTGTGGCTTAGGGACATGGAAAGGAGAATTTATTGCTGAGGTAGACATTGTTTTTATTAAACTAATTGATCAGATGAGTGCAAAAATTCCCCTAATTGCCTCCATGCTACTTCAGTTGACCTAACAAAAGATTTTATTCCTCCATGATCTTCACTTCAAATGCAGCTCAAGGCTTTACACTGTTTCAGGTCAAGTTAACTTGGAAACTTTGGAGAGCTTTAAGTGGAAAAAAAATTGGGACCCAGAGAGAGGAAAACAAAAGAGTAGGGCCAGGCTGGAGGCAGGAAAGAGACAAAGTCAAAACATACCTTTGAATGCACTTTAATAAGTGCACAGCATGGAAGCACTTCTCTTTCTTTTCTTTTCCCTTTTGCTTCCTCAAGAAGGAAACCAATTCAGGGACAAGATTGTGTCCTGTTGGCTCTGCCTTGTGTGCAGAGGCATGTTTTGTTGCATTACCTGGAAGAGGTCACTGAACAGTTGGACTTGAAATTGTCTAAATCTAAGCCACATCCTGTCATTCACGGATGTTGCAAAGTGTGCAGAGCCTACAGAATCCTTCTCCCTGCCCAGGAACAAAGCTCAGGAGCAGCGTCAGCCCCTGAGCTGCTGCCTGTGGCTTTGGGCAGGGTCTGTGCCTCCCCCTGCACTGCAGAAAGGTCAGGGGGAGAGCAGTCTCAAACAAGGGTTGACAGCCCTTGTGGGCATCAGGCAGCAGCATTATTAGCATAAAAATCCAATCCAATGCAGAGTAAACACCAATAATAAGGTTGCATCCATTAATAATTTAAATCAAATAAAACCAGCACCTCATGAGCGCATGCAAACATTATCTATGAACGCCTCCAGCTCAGCTCAGCCTGGGAAGGCATTTCTGGATCCCTCTGCTTTGTTCCATCAGTGATTAATACGTATGGATGGACACTTAACAATGCACTCACGTGGAAATATTCCAGGCCTGGGAAGCGATCGATAACTTTTAACAATATGTGCATTTTCCTCTCATGTCTCTGAGCGCACCAGAGCTCCCAGAGGCCACTGAAACAAATCCATTGGAGAAACTATCAAAGGCTGCTGAGCACCAACACATCACCTCTGAGTCAGGAGATCCAGGGATCCTGGCAGGCCCATGGGAGGAGCTGGGGAGGTGCTGATGCATTGCTCTTACAGGGTTCCCTACAGCCCTTCCCATCCCTGCAGACACTGCTCTGATTCATCCCAGTGCTCTCATGCTGTTTGGACCAAAACAAGTGCTGAGCACTCTATTTGAGCAGATAAATACAAATGATCACTCAGGAACAAACATTATTTCAGGAAGGCCAGTGTTGCCTGGCAGATTGACCCGTTCCTCTGCAGAGCTCCTGCATCCCCAGGGAACATTCCTGAACTCCAGCTCGGTGTGGTGATGCCTTAGGATTTTAGCTTTTATATTTTTCATATATTTGTAATCCTGCAATTCTTTAGTGTAGAACTCTAAACTCCACACACAGTGTGAGCTGCTGCTTTCCCATTTTGGTCAGACACAGCAATTCCTCCCCAGGCCTGGGAATCAAGGACACCTCACTGCCTCAGGCCTGAGAAATGTAAACAGAAGTGAGTTGGGGGGAGCAAACTTGGGGCAAATGACTTCATTACCTGAAGCTGTAATTGGGAGATGAACCCTCAATATGCAAATGGACCAAATTTATGAAAGTGTGAAAACCCATGACCATTGTCCAATTTTGGGTGTTGCCCCTGGGGGGGCTTTGTCTACCTGAGATGTTCCGGAAGGCCCTTCAATAAATACAGCTGCCTTTTATTCCCTTGATTTTGTCTGGCCTCTGTTTTAGGTAGTCCCAGAAAGGCATCAGTAGGAGCAGGATTGCCTCCCCTGCAGGCTCTTCCCATCACAGGCACTCTCACAAGGGCTCCTGACATTTCATTCCATGGAGACTGAGGGGAAAAAAGCCTACAGGGAAGCATCTTCCTTCTCTCCCTGTCAAGGCCAAGACTGGCACAAACATATCCCACTGCTTCCAAAATTCCCCTTCCTGCCTTTCCCTCCTCCCTGCCCACTGCTCTCAGGGAACCCCCAGGAGTGAGCACCAGGGCTTGCAGGCAGCTGCACCTCACAGCAGCTGAACCTCCACACCACAATCTCCTCACAGATCCCAGAGCTTTTCCAGGAGGAAAATACTTTAAAATATTTAATTTAAAAGTACTTTAAAATACTCCAGATGTATTTGAGGTTTCTCTCTTTTAAAAGAAGACCTTCAGGTAGATATGTCAATAAGTTATACTGGAAATAAAAAAGTGACTTGTTGATGCTAGAGAGTTACCTGGGCAGGCTTGACAGAATAGGACATAATGTTCAGGAAAGAATTCACAGTCCTTGCTCACATGATGGAGCTTAGCCATCCAGACAGAGCCACCATTTCTTTACCCTCTGATCACCTCACAAACCACTATAATTTCCTCAACAATGAAACCCCTCATGAAAAGTAAGGCACAGCCCAGGCCAGCCCAGCTGATTGCAATGACTGTTGCACTTCCCAGGAATAAAAACATCAGACTTGCCCTTCTCTGAGTACACTTTGGGTAGAGGAGGCAGTTCCATGACTGAAGAGCATCACCACTGACTGTAAGCGTCTTCTAAACTGTTTATGTGCTTAATTACTCATTTTAATTCATATTTTGTCCTCCTGGCAGCTCTGAAGAGCTGTAGGCAGGTGTGCTGATCACAAACTCATGCTGAGGGGCTTCTGAACACCCTAGCCCACTCCCCAAATCCCCACTCACAATAATTAAAGGCCAATGGGAGTGGGGGGAAAAATTAAAGTAGCAATCACAGTCTACAAATTACTTAGGGACAAAAATGGAGAAGCAAAAGGATATTTTTGATTCTTCTATGCCATGGAACAATACTCAGAAATCTTATTTTGCAACCTTAACAGTGAATGAGCAAGATGACAATCAAAATATCTTATAAACCAGAGAGAAGCAGAGATCAATAATCAGACACTACAAGAGAATCCACATTAACCTTAGGAACCGAGACAAAACCTCAATCTACAGCTTTTCAAACACATATCTGTAGGGAAAAACAGGCAGAAAACACAGCAAGTTTCAATACCCTAAAATCTATCCTATCTTTCATTTCTGCAAATCTGGACAATAATTACTGTTTTAAAATATTGCACATTTTAAATCTGTAAATTATTTTTTTCTCACATCTTCCAATATATTCAATGGACATGTCTGTGCTCTGTTTATATGGAGTGACCATTTGATTCCACACCTGCCCTCCCAAGCATCATTTCCTATCAGATTTTATCTATTTTGGGTACTGTAGGTTTGCATTCAGGTGGTTTAAATCCTGAACAGAAACAGTAGCTTTTGCAAGGGAAAATTGTTTGATGGCTGCATTCCACTTCAATCTGTTTTGTGAATGAGTCCATGCCCAGAACAGAGGCTGGTGTGGGATGGTGCTCTGGGATCTGAGGATTCCTGGAAGTGTTCAGGGGAGGCTGGATGGGGCTCTGAGGAGCNGGCTGATTTTAACTTGTCTTTTCAGTGGAAACGTCACCTTACAAACACATGGACAACAAATCCGGGGCAGGGAGGCATTTAAAAGAGCAGAAACACTCAAGGGTGCTTGAAAAAATATGGCCCAACCTTAAACGTATTTATTTACAGAAGCAGTGTTGAGCAGCCATTGTGGCTTAGGGACATGGAAAGGAGAATTTATTGCTGAGGTAGACATTGTTTTTATTAAACTAATTGATCAGATGAGTGCAAAAATTCCCCTAATTGCCTCCATGCTACTTCAGTTGACCTAACAAAAGATTTTATTCCTCCATGATCTTCACTTCAAATGCAGCTCAAGGCTTTACACTGTTTCAGGTCAAGTTAACTTGGAAACTTTGGAGAGCTTTAAGTGGAAAAAAAATTGGGACCCAGAGAGAGGAAAACAAAAGAGTAGGGCCAGGCTGGAGGCAGGAAAGAGACAAAGTCAAAACATACCTTTGAATGCACTTTAATAAGTGCACAGCATGGAAGCACTTCTCTTTCTTTTCTTTTCCCTTTTGCTTCCTCAAGAAGGAAACCAATTCAGGGACAAGATTGTGTCCTGTTGGCTCTGCCTTGTGTGCAGAGGCATGTTTTGTTGCATTACCTGGAAGAGGTCACTGAACAGTTGGACTTGAAATTGTCTAAATCTAAGCCACATCCTGTCATTCACGGATGTTGCAAAGTGTGCAGAGCCTACAGAATCCTTCTCCCTGCCCAGGAACAAAGCTCAGGAGCAGCGTCAGCCCCTGAGCTGCTGCCTGTGGCTTTGGGCAGGGTCTGTGCCTCCCCCTGCACTGCAGAAAGGTCAGGGGGAGAGCAGTCTCAAACAAGGGTTGACAGCCCTTGTGGGCATCAGGCAGCAGCATTATTAGCATAAAAATCCAATCCAATGCAGAGTAAACACCAATAATAAGGTTGCATCCATTAATAATTTAAATCAAATAAAACCAGCACCTCATGAGCGCATGCAAACATTATCTATGAACGCCTCCAGCTCAGCTCAGCCTGGGAAGGCATTTCTGGATCCCTCTGCTTTGTTCCATCAGTGATTAATACGTATGGATGGACACTTAACAATGCACTCACGTGGAAATATTCCAGGCCTGGGAAGCGATCGATAACTTTTAACAATATGTGCATTTTCCTCTCATGTCTCTGAGCGCACCAGAGCTCCCAGAGGCCACTGAAACAAATCCATTGGAGAAACTATCAAAGGCTGCTGAGCACCAACACATCACCTCTGAGTCAGGAGATCCAGGGATCCTGGCAGGCCCATGGGAGGAGCTGGGGAGGTGCTGATGCATTGCTCTTACAGGGTTCCCTACAGCCCTTCCCATCCCTGCAGACACTGCTCTGATTCATCCCAGTGCTCTCATGCTGTTTGGACCAAAACAAGTGCTGAGCACTCTATTTGAGCAGATAAATACAAATGATCACTCAGGAACAAACATTATTTCAGGAAGGCCAGTGTTGCCTGGCAGATTGACCCGTTCCTCTGCAGAGCTCCTGCATCCCCAGGGAACATTCCTGAACTCCAGCTCGGTGTGGTGATGCCTTAGGATTTTAGCTTTTATATTTTTCATAAATTTGTAATCCTGCAATTCTTTAGTGTAGAACTCTAAACTCCACACACAGTGTGAGCTGCTGCTTTCCCATTTTGGTCAGACACAGCAATTCCTCCCCAGG
>VXBB01008643.1:344340-379137 GCA_013399915.1 Illadopsis cleaveri
GTTTAAATCCTGAACAGAAACAGTAGCTTTTGCAAGGGAAAATTGTTTGATGGCTGCATTCCACTTCAATCTGTTTTGTGAATGAGTCCATGCCCAGAACAGAGGCTGGTGTGGGATGGTGCTCTGGGATCTGAGGATTCCTGGAAGTGTTCAGGGGAGGCTGGATGGGGCTCTGAGGAGCCTGGTCTTGTGGAAGGTGTCCCTGCCCGTGGCAGGGGGTGGGATGACCTTCCAGATCTGTTCCAACACAAACCATTCAGTGATTCTGTGACTGTAGCTGCAGGACTGGGGAAAGCCAGCAGAAATATGCAACAGAAATGCTTTTCAGAGCAGGGTGGAATTCAAGAGTTGCCACAACCCACTGCAGGGGCACAAACATCTGCTCCTACTCTGCAATTCCCCCTCTGCCTCCTCCTCTTGGGGCCTGACATGCAGGAGAAATCCCCCCACTAAACCCATTTCCTTCATGTGGCCGCATTGTTGTATTGCTGCATGAGTAAAGAGCTTTTATCCCTTCACCAGTGCAAACCCAGGCAGGGCTGGAGCATCCCCATCTTTGCAAACTAGCTCTGCCCCCAGGAACAGCCACCAAGGAGCAGCAGACACCCCAAGCAGGAGCTGTGCCCGTCATTAAGGAGGGACTGTTCCAGGCCGAGACAGAGAACTGGGCTGGGAACTTGCTAAAGGTGAAAGTTCTGCTGCTCCTTCCCACAAAATGTGGCAGGAACAGCTCCAGATGTGACCTGGGTGACACAAAAGAACCTGATGGAGGGACAGGAGCTCCGCACACGTGTGCTCTGTGGGTGTGTCTCCCATTGTGGAGGACTCGTGCCTGATCTGCCCATTATCCCCCTTTTCTCTGGAAAAGGAAAGTGCCTCCCCTCCATGTCTGCACAGGGCAGGAGCCAACAACTCCAGGCTTCATTATTCCAATACTGTTTTAAAAGTGCCTGAGAAATTTGCTATGTGCTTCTAGGAGAGGCGACTTCCTCTCCAAAAAGGCAGATAAAAGTGAGCTGAACTCCTCTGAGGAGCTGTGAGGGATCAATACACTCACTGCTGCAATTTCTGCAGCCATTTCAGAACTGAATCCAAACTGTGCCTCCACCAGCGGCAGCTCTGAGCTGATGCTGGAGGAGTAATTAACCTTCCCATTGCCTTCTCATCTTTCATGTCACCATATGTGCTCCTCTGAAAATGCACAGCACTGCATACCTACACAACACTTAAAATAAAGAGAATTATTCAAGTACTTTTTCTATTTATTAGTGGAAATGTGGAAGTCTCTTGATAACATCATCTTTTCCAAACATTTTTCACAGGAATTTTTTTCTTTTTGCTTTTAATCTTCATGCAATTCAGAAAAAAGATGAAGAAGTATCCAGTGAATACAATTCCTGGTGGAAATCCAAGCTAAATGGGACCCATGCAACCTGAAGCACAAAATTGTCTCCTGGTGTGTAATAGTGAAATTTCCGTGGCATGAGTGGAGGTTTTAACCTATATTTGAGCCCAGAATTTGGTCGCATATTTTTTCAAAGCAGTGCAACTAAGCCTGCTTTTATGAAGCTGCTATACATGAGACACTGCCATTTTCTGAGGGAAAAAAAAAAAATCAAGACAGCATTGAACAAATGACGACTTGCACATTCTCTTGTTATTGAGGTTTTATACTTCTCTTTTCTAGTTCTTTTGAAATTGTTCCCACTTGCATCATAATATTCTTCATGACACAAAAAAATTATATTCTCTTTTCCCCAAAGTTCTGTTTAGTAGAAAACACCTCCAAGAGTTCCTCAGTTTGAAGAAAACAGTGTCTAAGTGACATGTCTTGGTTGAAACATGTCATGATCAAAGATTAAGTCCTCACCATGAAAAAAGCTGTTCTTTGTAAGATGCTTAGGAGGATAAAACTTTTTGTGTGACAGATGTCACAATAAAACAAAGTAAAACTGTAAAATCCAGAAACATATAACAGTATTTTATTCTTCCAGTCACTGATGATAAACGGGGGAGGAAAGGGAAATAACTTACACACGTTTATCTTGACACATCAGCTTTGGCGCATACAACACTTTAAGCACTCAAAATTTTTTTTAAAAATAAACAATCTTATCAGGCCTATATCAAATGGATTTGTCAATGCTTAGTTGAGTTATATTACAAATTACTGGTTCAGATTAACATGTCTCTTGAGATTTACTTGTGTATCTGCAAGCCTCAAGGAGGGAAATATTTTAATCTCCCATATTTAGCTGTGGCAGAACAGTGCTAATTCTGCCACAATTCTCTGTCCCCAAACTCTGCTGCCTGGCACCACCCTGATATCATTTTCCATGTCAACACAGAGGCTGCACCAAGGTGAGATTGTGGCCACCACTCCCTGAACACACCCATGAAGGACTCTGTGATCCTTGTCCCTTCCCACCACCCCAATTCCTGTTTCCTGCTCTCTCCTACTGCCTCCAGCAGGGCTGAATGTGCACAGATGGAACTCGAGCCAGACATCTGCATTTTCAAAAGCTGTCTCAGGGATGTTGGGCTGAGTGCATTTAAGGAGGGAAAGCCCAGGTGTGTTCAGCAGGTGGCCAGGGGGGCGTGGAAGGGCCCTGACAACGTCAGGTGTTCAGCCCCGCTGGCTGGACATGCACGTGACAAACTCAATTCCTAATGCACAAAGCTGTGGTTACACAAATATTATCCAAATCCATACAGCTTGTAATACATGTGTGTCAACAAGGAAAAAATGCAATAAGAATTTCCTAAATTACATACTTCAAGCTTTCTTTTATAAATCTCTTTAGATTAGGGAAAAAAAAAATCAAGTAATAGCAACAAAAGCATAGAATTCTAGTGCAATACACTGACAACACTTGTGCCTTCCTTTTATAGGCTAACTGCATTTGCCTATCAGCTTTGCAAAATAAATCTTTATAGTATTTTCATATTCTAATATTCTTAAATTATAGTGT
Organism: Illadopsis cleaveri; assembly: GCA_013399915.1. NCBI lineage: Eukaryota > Metazoa > Chordata > Aves > Passeriformes > Timaliidae > Illadopsis > Illadopsis cleaveri. The sequence continues at coordinate 347,313 of VXBB01008643.1, forward strand.
TCTCACCTCTTAGTTGCTGTAATGGAACCATTGGCCTTCCCTCTGTTTTGCAGAAAGATGCAAGAGGCTCTTTCATCAGACCAGACACATTTTGAGCTTTCTCCTACAATGAAAGTGGCCCACCCTAAGAATATTCAATACTTTTCCCAACACATAACCCCTGACAACAAAATGTTCTTACTCTGAATACAAAAAAAAATATTTAAAATATTTAAGGGGTTTTTGCCTTTATAGCAACAACCCACACAGAAATGCCAAAGGCAGAAGAAATACTTTATTTTATTTACACACACAGAGTACCAGCTCCACGATGGAAGGAATAAAACCCTCCTAAGCACCCCACCCCTACCCCCTGCCCCAGGCACTTCTGGAGCTCACTCTTGCATGGAGGCATTTTGCAGACAGCTACAGCCTCTCTAATGTTTGACTTGTTAAAATAAAATCAGCCTGGCACAGGTCTGCAAAGCTGCTGGGTCCAGCTCACAGCCAACCAGACAAATGCAAAGAAGGATCTTTCCCTGGGAAAAGCTGCTCATTCACAAGGAGCCACTGCACTTCTTTGCCCTCTCCCTATGGCATGCGCAGAAACTGCATAACTAAATAACTGTCCACCTAAGGAATTTTTCCTTTGGAGTCAGACAAAACTCTGAAAGCAATTTATTGCACGAAGGCCCAGGACCACAGCAAGGGACAGCCTGACCCTAACCCTTGAAACTTAACCCAAGATCATGTGGTTTATCCCATTTTCACAATGGAATTAGAGAAATTTCCAGTCATGGCATGATTTGAATTTTATTTATTTATTTCACGTTTATATTTCATGTTCTAAACACAAGATGACTTTTCCACCCACTGAACTCTCTTCTGCCTGGTCAGAGTGTGACGGGCAGCACTGCAGGAGGATTTCTTGGAGAAGCAGGACAAGCCAGGGTGTTTATGGTCAGAGGAGCTGACCCACCAAGCATCCCATAATGGGGATTTCAGGCTGCCCCACTGGAGTTTATCAGTGCCCCAAGGGTCTGACACACCCCACAGCAGCACCAGCAGCTCAAGCTGCAGGTCTGTAACACCCTCACCACACGGCTGAAAGCAACAGGAGACTCTCACTGATTAATGCTCTAATTGCTCAGGAATCTCATGGAAAACCGTGCAGAGCCAAAGCTCGGACGTCACCCAATTTGCACTTTTTGCAACCATAAAAAACACCCTTCTAGGGACAGCTCAACCCAAAATTCTAGCAAGCTAAAATAGGTCTCCAGCAAGTTTTTAAAGTCCGAATGTGTGCTTTGAAAAAAACCATCCCTAAAAAGCAAGGGAGAAGTGTTGTTCATTTCCAACTCTATTGACTGCAGCCTTTTTTTCCTCTCTCCATGAAGAATTGATGTGTCTGTCTCTCATTCCTAGCCCTGTTCACATGAACAGTGAACTTGCCAGGGACAGGGAATGCATCATTGAAGAGCTGTTGTTTTCCTGTGAGACACCTAAAATCCTGTCAATTCACAGATGGGAAACAGAACCAAGCACTCCTCAGATCCAGGAAAAAAACGCCACCCTCTATGTTGAGATTCAGAGCAAATACAGAGTAAATATTAAAAATACCTCTAAATCATACCCAAAATCTGGTGATCTTCTACTGAAACAGCTGAAATACAGCCTGTATTTCTCTCCAGTTTAGGAAAGAAAGATTTGCCTGTTTACCTGGAGGGAAAATTTTTAAGAAGTCAGAATTTAAGAAAAATAATTATTCTGTTTCTGCTAAAAATCTTGAAATCATGAATACAAGGATGCCTGCCTTTAAAAGCCCCTCAGATTAAACCCTTTTTGTCTTAGTGCAGAAATCACCCTTGAAACATAAAAGAAAGGTTTTCCATTCTTCAGCAGCTGAACAGATTTTTTTCCCCACCTCTCATCCAGATTCTCCTGCTCTTTGAATGCCTTGAAACGCAACTTTGGTCAACTTCTCCTTTTCAGTGATTTACACACATTTCATTTCCTGATGTGCTTTATTCCTGCTGCTCACCTGAGGGGAGGCAAGGCAGACACACAATAGCTCTTCTCTTTTCAAATATTGCTGGTGATTAACTGAAGGATTAGATTTCTGCTCCTGTAACGATTTCATTTTAAAAATCTATTTGTGTGTTCAGACCCCAGTGCTTGGGGAATGGTTTTCCTTGCTGGGGAACAGATGTGAGGAGAGAGCACTGACAGCCCAATTTCTTCATTAATATTAAAGGAGCTGGTACAGAGTGGCTGCATTCCTCAGGTGCAGTTAAACTGCATTTCTCACTGAATTCTGGAGATCAGAACAATTGAAAATAAGCAACACTGGGGTCTTTTATCTTGAGCCAAATGGAGAGCAGTCTCAGAGCCCCCAGCTGCAAAGCAGGGGCTCAGTGCACTGTCAGAAGCCTCTCCTCTGGGTTAGTCTCCTAAATTTGCCCAGGACAGTCTCAAGAATTATTCCAGCCCTGGGAATATTTCAAGCAGTAAAGCAGAACACCACAGGGCCCAGTGCATTTGGGGAGTGTGTGGGATGGCCTTCCCCAGTGCCACCAGCACAGCAGGGACTTGGTCCAGTGGGGCCTCGCTTCAGTAAAATAATTTCAATTTAACCAGAGGAAAACTTCATAAAATGAAAGTCATAAACCACTTATCCAGTAACATGGTATCCACACCTTACCTTTAACATCCCCAGTTTTCCAAATGAGGCAAAAAATTCCTTTCCATCCCTCAAATCCAGGGATGTTCCCCCTCTTCTGTGCAATGAAAAGCACACCCAGAGCCCATAGAAAATTTCACAGGAAAACACAGTTCAGAGAAATTATGGTTTCAAACCCTTTCTGACACCCCCTGTAAGAACAGGTAAGAGATCTCCTCAAATCTGGGACAACCTAATGTAAACCAGGATGTTTTCCTTGACATCCAAACCTGCTGAATTTACGCTCACAGGCAGGAACCCTGCTCTGATTTGAAAGATAATTGCTAACACTCAAAACAGCTTCACCATTACTCTGAAAGTAACAACTGCAAGAGTAATAGTGTAAGTGGTTTATTTTAATATTATTTTCACCATGCAACACAATAATAACTTAATTTTTGAACTATTGCACTCCTCCCTTACTGAGGAGCCTGTGGTGCCATTATGACAGAGATAATCCTGTTTGCTCAGTTACTGAAGTTAGATTTAAGTATTATAAAACAACAAATAGACAGAAAAACCCCCACACTTTTGTGCATAGAACATATGCAAACTTATTTATCATATGAATGAATAAAAATCAGAATATAATCTTGGTGAATTATATCTTCAGAATATACTTAATGTGAAATGAAAGAGATGAATCAACATTTAATTAGCTTTGGATGCCTTTTCACAAAAGAGCTGATAAAAATTCACTCCTCCTTCCCTCCCACTAAAGCTTAAAGTGATTAAAACATTTTTGGACTCTTGGTGGTTTGATCAAAATCTCCCTAAAGGTTCTCCAGTGTCTCCTTTATTTCCTGTACTTTACATCCAGAACGACAGAAAATAAATATTACCAGCTGAACTAACAGAAGTTAACAGCCTTGCTGTAAATGGAAGAAAATTTTGAGAACAATTCTTTCCTTACACACCTCAGTCCTCCACCATCTTTGGGTTGCCAAATTTATCATATTTGTCAAAGTATTGTTTTTTTCTTATAATAGCTATTAACAGAATAACTAATGACCAAACTAAAAGCGAGGCAATAGGAATCCAGCAGAGTTTTTATTATGCTTAAGCCCTTGTAGATTGCCTAAAACCAGGACGAATTTGGGCCCAACCCCAAATCATCCCAAGGCTCTGACTAAAGCACAGCTGGCTCCAGGCAGGGTGCTTTCATTCCAGGGGAGGGCCAGGGCTGCAGGCACAAGGTGGAGACCCATGGAGAGCCTAAAGCTGCTCCCAAAAGGGATAAAGGTGACAAAAACTCCAGTTCCCTGCCATCCAATGCCAGATCCCAAACACAACATGGAACAACTACATTACTGGTCCCCACAGCACACAGAAAACAAAGGATTCTTTTACCTTTTCTGTTTCTGTCCTTACATATTTCTGAATTTACATCCACAAACTGAAGCACTTCTTAGTTTGGTTTTTTTTTGCACTCTCTTCTGTTCATTTCTATTTTCATCCATTTTCTGTTTTAGTGACTTAACCAAGCCACTAAAAACTTTCATTTACAACCATTAAATACATTAACAGTTCTCTTCTGCTCCCCCAACCTGAAGAATACCAGATTATCCCTTTAGGACACTGATCTCTTACATGAAGGTCAGTTCTAACATTGTCCTATCCACAAGCTACAAAAATCCAGGAAAGCCAAATATAACAACATTTTCCAGAAAAGTATCACAGCCAAATAACCCTCAGTGACAGGAGAGAATTCTCTGTCAGGTAATTTGGGATTTGAAGGGGAGTGTTGACATAGTTCTTATGACAGTGTGATCTCCAGATTTTGAAACAGAACATGACAGGTACAGTAAAACTTTGTGTTGTGGTAACAAAAAAGAAAAACACCAGATTACATCGCCTACTTCACAACCTCAAATTTTCTAGTTGCTGGTTCTATTTTCATTTACCATCTTTAATTGAGAAATAACCTAGAAAAAGTCTTCAAAATAAATTCTCTGACAAGAAAGAAAAAATTAAACCACCTACCCTACTGGCTGGCAAAGGCTGAGCTTTGGGAACCTATCCTGATCTCACATATTCATAAAATCAGATTATGATCTGTGAGTGGTAGGAGGTCCTACACTAGGGGAAAAGCACCTTCTAATTTGGAATGCACTCATTTAGCTGTGCTTTAAGATTTAAACCAAGTTTTGCCAATCATTGAAATCCTTGACACCTTTTAAATATTCTGATTTAGGTGTGAGGTTCTGACCTAGGAATGCTTAAAAAAACCCATCAGATTTGGGATTAAGTCTCACTAAAAGTGAAAAATAGTGCACAAACACACACCCATGATGGTGCCCAAAAAAACCATGCATGCGAGAAATCTGAAAGGCACAAAGAGTTCTTTATGCTAGAGAGCCTGCAAAGTTTCAAATAACTTCAGCTTTGCATTTTTGATAGAAATTATTCTGATTGAAAGCAGGACAAAAAAGTTGCACAAAAAATAATCACAATTGTTCAGAGAGATTAGGGCATGTAAGAGAAAAGATTTATTACTTTTAACTTTTATTAATTTAAAAAAAAAAAATATATATATATACATACAACTAAAGGAAGACTAAAATGAAGGAGGGCATGTTGGACTTCCAGTGAAGTTGGGGATATCCAATCCCTGGCAGTGTCCAAGGGCAGGTTGGACACTGGGGCTTGGAGCAGCCTGGGGCAGTGGGAGGTGTCCCTGCCATGGCAGGGGTGGCACTGGAGGGGCTTTAAGGTCTTTCCAACCCAGTCTGGGATTCTGGGGCTCTCCCAGACCCAGGTAAGGGCAGCAGATTTCCCAGCGGGGAGGGAAGGGCTCTTGGGCTGCTGGAGCTGCACCCCCCGTTCAGGGAGGAGGGTGAGGGGTGCAGAAGCTCTGCCACAGCACCTGCAGCCAGGCTTTGGCACAGCTGGGGCTCAACCCCCTCACTGCTACGGCCAAGACAGGGGAAAAACAACCCAAGAAAAATTCAGTAGCTTCTTACACTCTGACTGCCAAAATTGTCATCTCAGTGCTCAAGGCAGACAGGTTCTCCAGATGCAACCCAATGGTGCAACAGCTCCTAAAAGTTGCCAAGCACAGGAAAGTGTCTCTCAGACTGGATAAAGTCCATAACAAACACACAGAGCCAAACTTTGCAGAGCAACACAGAATTGGACTGGAGAGCTGGGCTCAGCTCCCCAGATGACTGTGGTGCCAGGCACAGTGTGGTTGGCACCCTTGTGACCCTAGGCCTTGAAATCAGCTCCCTTGAAGAGGATTTTATTATGTATCTACCAGGAAAGATTATTCCTTTTGGTTCCCTTCCTGCCATTGGTGCTGCTGTCCCTGCCAGGAGCTGTGTGCACCCACAGTTGCAAATCCTGGCTTTGCAAGAGGTTTAGGACATGAAAAATTACACTAATTTAAAAAATAGATTAGTTATGTGCACAACAATATTTGTTTGCAAGAAAGACTTAGAAAGGACTGGGTTTGGAGGGACCTTAAAGCCCATCCAGGGCCACCCCTGCCATGGCAGGGACACCTTCCACTGTCCCAGGCTGCTCCAAGCCCCAATGTCCAACCTGCCCTTGGACACTGCCAGGGATAATCACACATTTTAATACACACTGGCAAGATGTTTCAAATTATCCAACAAGAAAACATTATTCATAAATGGCAAAAACCCCCAAGCAGCTTGAAGTTCTTCTAAGGTGTAGAACAAGGAAATCTGACAGGCTTGGGGGTTAGATCATCTTTATTGTCATTTAGCAAATAAATCCTGCAAAGATATTCTTCCAGGAGTCCTGAAGCAGAGCTCTTCTGACTTCTTCTATTGCTTTATTTTGATTGTTTCTCTGTAATCTATTAATACAACCCAGAAGTTTCAGCAGGAAATAATTCTTAACAGCGTTTACCTGATGAGAGTGAAAATTGAACAGAAATGGAACTTCCTAGTTTCTGCCATTTCTTCCAAAATGCCTAGCTACTTTTATTGCAAGACACCCTTGAGTTGTGTAGAGTGTTTTCAAGGCCATTTAAGACTTCAACACAAAGGGGATCTTTGCTACTAAGGAAAAAAAAAAAGTAAAAAATAAAAGAGAAAGAAACAGTACATCAAAATCAAAACCCACTTTTCAGTCCAGGCATTTTCCGTGCACAGAAACCCTGAGAAGCCCTGGAAAGATGACACACAACCCAACACAAAAAATATATGACTCTGTGACTCTTCAAAAGCACACGGCCCTTTTTTTCCTTTGCAGAACTCTGTGTTCTTGACCAGAACAAAAGTTTTTGAAAGCTGACAAATCAGATTTGGTAAGGATTCAGATGCTCAGTGTGTGCCACTGCTTAAGCAATAGCAGAAGAAAGAATGGTAATCTAAAAAAAGGCACTGGATTAACAAAAGTTGGTGGAGAAATGTTACACTGTGGAAGATGAAAATACTGAAAATGAAATGTATGAATTATTTAGGTGAATGAGCAGTTGCTAAAAAAACACAAAGTGTCAATTAATTCTAAAACTGTTTCTATTCTTGTGGAAATTTCATTTTTAGGCTACAAGATTTCAAAGATTTGTAAGGCAAAGTCAGTTACTTGCTGCACATAATGCAAGACTGAGTGAGCAACTCAAAAATTGCACAACTACACAAAATATAAATTTTGAATTTGGCAGAGGAAACTTCCTCTACTTGTTTTACATTCCTCAGTCTCTGACTTTGTGATCCTTTTTTACTCTGTGTGTTTATGTAGGAAAGCATGTGTATATATAACTATATACATTATATATATAAAATTTTATATTTATACACATATAAAAAATAAATATTTATAGATATGTAAACAATCATTGATTCATAATGACTAAACACTTTACAGCTTGTGCACAATGGGCAAAAACTTCATTAAATAACATTGACCTATATCCTACAAGTCCACAACACACACCTTCAGTAAAGATGAAACCATTCATGACAAGGCCAAACAGAAAATCTGTTCAAGTCTGCCTGGTGCCACTATTTCAGGAAGAATGGAGCAAAAATCCTGATGAGCTACTTCAGAGCAGAACTCAGCAACTTCCAATGAGTTCCACTGTGTCTCCCACAGTGCCCAAGCTTGATATGATGTGATGTGAGGGCTGTAATCACAATTAAAGGACAGCACAGTGCTTGACAAGGGCTGCTGTAGGAACTGTCCCACCTGATCTCTGCTGTGTACTTATAAATTGTGCAAGAGGCTCTTTGCCATGAGCATGTGCTTGGGAAAATGCCCAAATCATCCAGGCCCAAATATTCTGCTGGTGTAAGTCTGTCTAGCCGTGTGAATCTCTAGTTGAGCATATCAGTACAATCCAGCTTGTTTCCCAAGCAATTTAGCCCAAAACATCCAGGCTTCAAAGCATTGGGTGCCGTGTTCCTTCCCAGGGAGAGGCAGCAGCACCTGCAGCCCCTGGCTGGGCAGGTGGGAGATGGAGCTCCTGTGCATGGGGAACCCTTCTCCACGGGAGAGGCTCTTTGTTTGGTGATGTTCAAGGGATTAAAGGTTGCAGAACTGGGATGCAGACCATCAGCAGTGATTTGGAATGTGGTTGAAATCAGTAAGAAAGTTGTTCACACTTTTAGCACCACAGTGTAAATCAGGGCTGGTTTTTAAAAGCACTTTTCTAAGCTAGAACAGCCCCTGGGTCTAGCTAGGTTCTTAAAGCAGGACTGAACAATTTAAGCCAGCACAACCAGGCTCACAGTCTGCTGGCAGACTTGCAAATCATAGTGTAACAGAAATCAGCAGGAGTTTCAGCAGAAATCCTCCCAAATTTCCTTTAGTCCTACAGTAATTCCACCAGAAGTGATAAAATTTGTGCAACAAATGGGTGGCACTTTAATGTTTCTTTTAAAATTACTTTGTTAATGTACACTGAGAATTAATTACCTCAAGATTCAAATTATGGATCTCTGCTTGGACATCAGGATAACTTCTCTTCTGTTTAAAAACAAATTCTATTTATAACTGCAATGTGGAAGTTTCAATAAAGGAAACCACTGGCAAACAATGATCCAGGAACCATTAAAACAAGTGTTTTAATTTTGGTAACAGGTTTCCAGATGAGGTGAAGGGACACATCCTCAGTCAGAAACCATCCCACAAGGCTCCCAGTTCAAGGCCAGCTTTGACTTTTTGAGTTTTCCAAATTATTAATGCAAGGTGCAACTCTACAGTGGAGCCCATGTGAAGGCTGAAGGACAAAGCAGATTTGGCAAGGGTTACCTGTGCCCTGCAGCCTCCTGAAGATCCCAGCCTGACAAGCCAGCAAGGAAAGGCAGAGCTCTTGGCTTTACTCAGCATCCTTCTGCCCCTGATCCTTGAATGGGAAACACCAATAACTCCAGGGTCACGTGAAATGTGTATAAAGCAGCACTGGAGCAGCAGCCTCCAGCTGTGCTGCAGGTGATGCTGGATGGCAGCTCTGGGAAGGTGTTTGCCACATTTCTTTGCCACACCAGCAAAGAGGGCAGGGTGTGGTGACATTTTGACCCCTGTGGGGATCCTGACTGGCTGACTGCAAAGGAGTTTTGCTTCTGGCAGAGGCAGAAGCATCTCCACACCCACAGAGCACGAGGGACTTCTCCCAGGATGGAAAGTGTCACAGAACAATTATCCCAGTCTCTGATTACATTAATAACCTACAAGTTGGCTTTGCTCTGAGGAGCATAACTCTCCTTTATTGCCTGCAGTCAGAAAGCTCTTTGGGTCTGCAGGAAGTGGTTACAAAGTCAGAGAACCAGGTCTGTGCCTGGCTCAGCTGTGGAGCAGTTCCTAAGCAGGCTGCAGGGTTTGGACTATCACTGGGTGCCCCCTCTCTCACATTCCTGTGCCAGCTTTGGGAGGCTGCTGCAGCCAGGCACTCACTGGACTGCAGATGGCAAAAGACCTTTTCCTGCAGTATCTCCTCGTGTCCTCCTCCTGAGCTGTGTCTGGGCTCGGAAATGTGAAACAAAGACCAGTCCTGCTGCTGATTAAAGAGCTGGAATTGAGCTGGTAGGAAGTTTGCACATCTGGTTCTTTGTCTCCATTTCTGCTGCTTATGCTATTGCAGAGATTATGCACTGTGTGAGTCACATTGTAACTTCTAATATTAACAGCCTGATTTCCCACACTTGCTAGGGTTTTTTCTCTCTAGAAGCATGAATTACAAAAGATTTCTCCTTCACTTTTGAAAGCAATTAAAAACAAACTATTTAACGAATCACTAGCTGCCAAGAAGTGTTCAAATTAGATCTTTTCATAGCCTTCTTACTTTTGATTTGGAACAGAACCAATTGGCTTTGAGATCTCTCCTCAAAAAGATACTTCTGCTAACATTTCAGTCTATTGAAAGTTGTAAAACAAAAGAACTTTTAATGTTTTACAGTATGACTTCAACGAGCTAGAAGAGCTTCTAAAGATGTACATTTACACCAGGTACTGTTTGGATTTAATTCCAACGTCATGTTCCTAGATTCTAAAAGATAGATGAAGGTTTGCTAATATCATTCTTTACTCATTATTCAAATAAATGTTGATGCAGAACAGAGGCAGCAAAGAAAAGAGAATGGAAGGGAAAAAAATAATCACTCCCTATTTCTTAATAGTCTGGATAAGATGGATTTGTATGTTTTGGCTTTCGGTAGCAGAAACAGAATTGCTCTATAAATGTCAGTTTGGACAGCAAGATCCAACAACTGGCTCCCCTACCCCCACCACCTTAATTCTGATTATTGCCAGACAGAACTGACTCCTTCCAAGCAGCACTTGGAGAATGGTCCCATTGTCCAGGGGCACAGGGGCTCCTGCTCCAGTGGAAACTCTGTTATCTCCCAACAGCTGCTTGCAGTTAACTGCAGCCCAACTTAAAGCCTTTAAAGTCTGCTCCTTGTTTAGTCTTGGATGTATGAAAATGGTTTTGGGGAGATTAACCTGTTGTGGGCTGTGCTGGGCCATGGAACTGAGAGCTGAACAGGCTTCACCTTCACCACAGTGCTCCCAAACCTTGGGAATAAAACAACTTCTGTTCTCTTTGCCTTCTGCAGCACTTGGAGCTAATGAAAAGTTAAAATTTCCAGAGCTAAGTCAGCACATGCCTATACAAAACCATTTAGACAACCCTTTAAAAAACCCACACATAATGTAGAGTTTTTGATACTAAAACATGAGAACTGGAGAAAGAAAAAAAAAAGTGAATTCCTGCAGTCTCTCTTTTCTCCCCTAACAAAATAAAAGGCTGCCTTGTCAAGTTTTCATTCCTTTTGATTTTAAGCTATTCCTTGCAGACAAATACCAAAAGTTGCTTAGGATTCTTTCAGAAAAACAGATTTCTTGCCAGCAGTACTTCTCTCCTCTTGATTCTTACAAATTTTAACAGGGAATAATATCACCTCTCAAACTGCTCCCTGCCACTTGGCTGAATTGTGAGCACACCCAGAAGGAGGCAGGAAGGTTTGGCTGTAATTAAAACATGCTGCTGCTAACGGGACACAACAAAGGGAAGTGGGAGAGGAGGAATGCTCACAGGCTGCTGCATCTGCAGGGGAGCTGCAGCTGAGCTGGCAGGACAGACCCTTCAATGCCACCTCACTGCCACTAGCAAGTTGTCTTTTTCACCAGGACTGAGCACAGTTAAGATACTGGAGGCTTAAGTGACCCTAATTCGAGGTTAGAAGCCCCAGTGTTCCTTATCTTACCTAAGTGCAAGCTGCTCTGTGAAAAACTCAGCACCAGTGACTCCCCCCAGCAGCCTGTGGCAATGTTCAGGGGGACAAGGACCTGGAGGACTCTGCCTCTCCAGCATAACCTCCACAGCTATCTCCAGATGGGAAGGAGCAAGAGGCTCAGTGATTCTGTTGTTCCTCTGCCATCTCTTTCCCTATTCATAACTGAAGCTTCTCAAATTATGTATTTTTACCAAGCAGACCTCATGTGGCCCAATATCCCTAAAAGTTTAGGCACACTCTGGTTACTGTAATAATTTACAGACTATTTTGAGCAAGCAGTTCCAAACAAACTGCAAATTACATTTGCTAAGTTTGCAGACTCCTCCTGTGACAAATAAGGAAAGCTGGTTGAGTCTAGCAGTCCTTTTTCAATTCTTCATTGTAGCATTCCATTGATTTGGAACATTCTTCAGTACTCGCTCCCATCCTCTCCACTACAGCCAGCAGGCAAAGTGGCACAGAATTTTTTATTAGATTTGACCAGGTTATAGGTAAAGTTCTCTTCCTTTGCTCCAGCCTCTAGCAGAGCTCTATAACATGGTCAGACAGGTCTACCAGCCACTGCTGCCCTTGGTTTTAGGTTCAAAATGATATTGAGCTATTTTGCATTGCTTGCTCTTCCTGAGAATTATTGAACGGGTCAGGAGATTGCCCTGAGCACCTTCAAGCCCTCTCCTTATGGTTTGAAAGTTCTCTTTGACAGCCTGGGATCTGCCAGGAATAAAACTCTGGGGCGCTGAGACCTTTGGAAGTGGCTGAGTTGTGCTCAGAGCACACACCCTGTGGCAGCACCGTGGGGGGAAGGCAGAGATGTTGGATTGCCCACCCCAGAGAGCAGGGCTGACCTGAACTGCAGCATCCCAGCCACCTGCTCAACCAGCAGCTTGAGTTTTGTGCTGCCAAAATAGTCCTAAGTGGGATGCACATGCCTCAAAGTCTAACACAAATGTGTACTCAGCTCTTCTATCCCTCTCTTCAGTCATAGCTGAGCATGTTTTAAACTCAACCCCCAGATTTTAAATTTACATTTTTACTACTCACACAATTAAACAATAGAAATTCTGTATGGGTTTAAAAAAACCCAACACAGCACCAAACAAGAAGGACATGTGCACATTTGGGTGCACTTCTAGGCAGAAAGAGAAATCCACATTTCTCCTGGGAGATAAAACAATGCCCCAGAATTGGCCTCAGGTGCCCAGCGTGGGTTATGATTAATGCAGAACATTGTATCCTCCAAAGGAATGGATTGCCTTCAAATAGAGAAAAACTGAAGGAAGAGATGTCTGATCCAAGAATCAACCCAGCAGAATCTGGGAAACAGCACAAGCCAAGATTACCCCACTTACACAGAGCTGGACTCTCAAAGCTGAGGGTAAAAGGCCTAACAGATTTGGAGAGAGATGAGCTTTTTCTGAGTACAGTGGGAAAGATTTGAAGAACTGGCCTTCAGCATGACAAAGAGCTGAAATACATTATCAGCCCAGGGCATGAGCAAATGGACTGTTCCCAGAAATTTCTTTCCAAGAGATAACACTAAGGATGAGACAGAGGTTTTCTTCAGTTTCCTTGGAGCAGTCAGACTGATGTCAGGCTGCCCAGATGGCAGCTCAACTACCAATTTATTTTCCACAGGGTTTCATACCCCAAGAACACATAAAATCAATTAGTTGAGGGCCTGGATGTCCTGTGAGATCAATGCAGAGGTATCTGCTGACTTCACTGACTTCACCAGTTTTACAGCTGGTTCTTCAATTCCTTTGCCATTCCACAGTAAATGTTGTTTACAAGGCAGGACATATTTTTAGTTTATAAATGCAACTTTTCTAAATCAACACAATTTTGGTACATTTACATGGAAAAAACCCAGTGCACTAAATCACTGCAACATCCCCACAGAAGAAGGAGATAAATGTCTCGACATCCTCCCCTCACCTCAATGTTATAGTAATGCATATTTCATTTCAAACACAACCCTGTTCTTACCAAAGATTTGGCATTGTGGTTAATGAAATTAGGCTTTTAAAAATAGAAACAATATAAATATACATAAATATAAAATATAAATATAAAAATTTGAACTCTTTAATGAAAATAGAAATATGAATATGAATATAAATATAAATGTATATACAGCAAGTGAGGTGTGCCCTGTTTTATTTCACGTGCACAAATTGGTCCAATGCTGTTTCTCCAACCTTTGTGGAAGGATTAACTAGAAAAAAGGTGGTGGATTCAGGGTAACCTGGTGACAGCCTCCACAGCCAGCAGAGGTTACAGAACATCCTCTAGAGACTCCTGGCAGCCTTTCCACCTCTGCTGCTGCCCTGTGGCTGCACCCAAGAACCTTCACATCCTCTGAGACTGAGGGGCCCAGAACTGCTCAGAGTGCTCACGGTGAGGCCACGCCAGTGCTGGCAACAGCAGCATGACCATGACCTCAACATGCTTCCAAAATACAAAGTGTTCTTTAAGTTGTAGTTCATTATTATTACAGCATGTATTTTCATGGCTGTTTCCATCATTTTTTTCATTTATCTCATTCTTCCCCGTGACAGAAGTCCATATTCTATTAAAAACAGTGGGAAGGATCAATAGAGGTTGAAAAATCCTAAAAGCTTGGGTTTGTATGCAACTTCTGTGCAAGAATTTTAGTCAGATTTATCTAAATTTTTAAAAATATTATTGGACTCTTAAGATTACTCTTATTCCTATATAGCTACCGCTGCTCATGGATAATCAGAGAAACTTCTTTAATTGAAATGTTTTACACTACTCGGATATAAACTGTTGCAATCAGGGAAATATTTTGAATGCAAAAAGGAATTTTAGTTAGAACAGCTCTGGTGAAGCCCAGCAGCCACCTTGCTCAGGATGAGGGTGCCCTGCAGGGTGAGAGCAGCCTCAGCCCCGGGTCAGTGCCCACATGTGCTCCTGCCTCAAAAACCACTTAAAATTTATCATCAACTCAGCTCAGGCCCTCCTGGTTACCAAAAAGCCACGATGTCTCAAAGGCTTTGTTGCTGCCACACCCAGACTGTTTTCAACACCTGGATGATCCCAGCTGTGCCCCAAACCCCAAACCCGGGCTGAGCTCCCTTTCCAATGACTCCCATGGACAATAAGCATTTTCTCCTTCACTCCCCAAAACCCTCACAGAATTCATTTCAGTTCCTGTGTGAAATGGAATCAGAGTGGTAAGAGGTCACCTACAGCAAGCTGATTTTTGCTTTCAGGATCTCTTTCCATTATGCTAATTCCAAAGCTAAGGTCCATGACCATTATTAGCCCACACTTTTTATTCCTGTAATGCTGTGCAGCAGGGCATTAAAGAGTCTGCCAGCTAATGCTGTAAGTGTGGGCAAGTAACAAAACTAAAAATCATCTTTAATAATGCTATAATGATCAAAATTCTGGTCAGGACTGTAGCATATACACAGTCACTAGAGTAGCATCAAGCCATTCATTAAACATTTAGTTCTTCTCATCTCTCTGCCCCTGTCTTGGTTTGGGGTTTTCATTTTAAGAATTTTTCATTTGTTTTTGTTTTGCTTTGGATTTTATTTGTTTGTTTTTAATGATTTTTTTTCTAAGAATTGTAAAACATTCTAAATTTTTTTTTTAGCTCACATTTTTTAAAGGAACTGAATTTAGTGATACTCTAGACCTGTAAATAAGTGACAATCAAATTACTACAAAAAGGCTTTCAGATAACATCCCTACAAAAATAAATTCTCAGTTTTTAATTTGCTCTGACTGAAACTTAGTCCATATTTTCTTAAAATAAAGCATTTGCAAAAGCTTCAATTCTATATCAGGCAGTGACATTAGAGAATTCTGCAAGCATAAAATTTGTCCCTTATCCAGGACTTCTTTCAGGATTAGAGGCCTAAATTAGCAACTCCAGTATCAGAGTTGCAGTTGCTCAATTACATTTCTATGGGAGTTACTCATCTGAAGTGAAAATCCACGCTGGGGAGGCAGCTCCAGTGGAGGAATGTCCACTAATGCTTCAGGCTCCATGGAATCCTCAAAAACCGGGACAGGCAGGATGTGAGGAATGTGTCTGCACAGAAAAAGTGTCTGTTGTTGTCCTCAGACACAGCTTTGGGTAATATTGAAAAATGTGGAAACAGCCTAATGAATTGTGGTTTGTTATCCTGGGATTTAACTGTTCAGAAGTGGTAAAATATCAATTAACATTTCCAGGGCTGATTGTGTGTGCTGGCCCTTTGTTCCCCTCTGCTGGCCTGAGGCAATCCAAAGGCAAGAACAATTTCCCAAGTTAGGAAGAGGGATGGAACACATTAGTAATAAGGTCAAGATTAGAAAGATTGGAATAGAAGGAAAAGATTGCTAAGAGAGCTTGCAAAAAAAAACCAAAAAAAAACCCCAAAACCAAAAAACAAATCCTGCACCAAATACCACCATTATCTGCTGAACACAGCAATGCACTTGTGCAGTCTGGGGGCTTGAATTTTGGTTTGTGACAGTGAGTTATAAAGGAATACACAAAAATATAAGTTTCTTAAAAGGCATCAAGGGAGGGAATTATACAGATCAGTCTGTGGCATCTCAAGAATTTATCTTGGATACAGAAATACATTTAAATAGAGTGGCACCAGCTGTATCCCAGTGCAAGATGAGGTGAGAAATTATAAAAAAGTAGGAAAAAAATAATTTTCTCTTCCAGTTTGAGTGAAATGTCTCCTAAATTAAATGAAGAGAGGAAGGGATAAAGCCCTTGTATGAGTTCTGATTTCAGAACAAGTATCTTTGATGGTTTAAGGAGCTGAACTTATGGAAATGGTTGTTCAGGGTATCCCATGGCTGCAAGAACCCATGAGGGCTCATCCTGACCAAGAGCAGGACTCCGCACCAGAAATGCAGGAGAAATCACAGCACTGACACCTCATCCTCCTTCAGGCAGAGTCAATCCTGCTGCTCCTCTCGCTCCAAGCTGAGGAAGCACTAACTCATGGGGATAATAAGCACTAATAAAACATGTTTGAGAAAAGTGACGTAGGGAATTCCCAGGTTTGTCAGCACTGAGCTGGATTTTGAACCCTGAAAAAATCATAAAGACCAAATTTATGAACAACTCTCTGCAAGCATAACAAAGGGCCATGCCCCACACCGTACACCACTCATTCCTGCTGGGAAAGAACATTCCATTGCCATCCCAGCCCCTGGGAGAGGGGGTTAAGGAGCATCACAGCCAAATCCACGAGTCTTCTGAAACCCGTGGTCTTGTCTGGCATCTGCCTTCACCTTGACATAATTCTTCTTTACTCCTCTGCTTGTGACAGAGTAAATGGGGGCTTCGATCTCTTGAAAAGTCAAAGCATGTACAAGGATGCCTGGCCTGGGAAGCCTTTCTGGGATGCTTTCCTCTCATACCTGGAGAGACCAGGACTTGGAGGGCATTAAAAACACTCATTTCCCCTGCTGTAATACCATGATCTCTAATAGGGACTCATCCAGAAATTAATCTGCTAAACTTATAATAAAGGTAAATCTGCAAGAAAACCCCAGAGGACACACAACTTTCCAGACTGCTAAAAACTGATTTTGCTGGAGTTCCCTTCCTAATTGCTGAGGTGTTCATACAATAAACCTTTCCTTGCTAATAACGCTGAGAACCAATTATGAAGACAGCCACTATACTTGTTTCTCCCTAATGTTTTACATGTTTGTGGTTTGGTGTTTTTTTCCCTCCCCACAATTTTAGAGTTGTCCTTGTGAAGATAAAAAGGCAGGATGAGTTGCTGAGACCATTGGTTTTCCAAATACATGATTAAAGAGAGCTGTAAGGAGACAGGTGAGAAGGGGATGCTTTAGGTTTGAAATACCCATTCAAGCTGAAAGAACAGGATTCCCATGCAAGTGTGTGACACCTTTCCTTGCACTACAGCTCCTGAGGGACATATGGGGGTTTTACAGGTCTTTAAAAATTTATTTATTATAAATTTACTGTTTACTGACACAGTCTGAAAGGTTTCTGACAGCAATCTTTCAGTTTATTTACACAGTCAATAGCAATCTAACTTACCAATATATTTTTTTAATCCTCTCTATCCATTCTTCCAGAAATCACAGCCTTCAGGTTTTGCTTACGCCAAGTTTTTCTCTTGAAAACTCTGGAAGCTCTCAACTAATTAGCATTGATGTAAGGCTGTCTTGTTTCTGTAAATGATTTACAAGATGTGCTCTGATTGTTCTTCAGTACCTGATGCATTCCCTTCTACTCAACCACATTTAATGCATTTCAATAAAGACACGAAATTATCTCCCCAGGAATGTGACTCAGCCAACAATGTCACGCACTGTAACACTGAAAGTTTTGTTCCTTTCTGCATTGGTTAATTATAAATGTTTTTTTCCTAATGGATGCATTTTGGAGACTAATGAAGAGAAGGGATTCATTTCTCACAGAGGGTGACAGCAATCATCGTCAGGTGCTGAGCAGACACCTATGAAACTAGTTAGCAACAACAGGACTGTGAAAAGTTTATAGGAGATGCTTTTTCAAATGACTGTCTGTTGTAGCTGCCTGTTTAAAAGATTCCCCACCTCAGATATACTCTAGGCAGCCTTTTGAGGACAGGTTTTCTCACTGTCACAAATACACAAATATGGCACATGACTTCCCGGCCAACACATGGAGCAAAAAATGTTTTGGCAGATGTGACTCTTTGAAAAGAGCTTGAAAGAAACCATCCTAAATGCAGATCTGGGGATGGTGGCCAGATGTAAAATGCATCCTGATGTTGAAGGATCACTTTTGTCTGAATTTGGCAAAAAAACCCAAAAACCTCAAAATTTAAAAAAGTATACAGATAAGTGAAAGAGAAAGGAACTTGTGCAGGCAAGCTCCCTTCTACCATCATAAAGGAATTGTCCATGATTTTGGGTACTTGTACTCAAGTGCTGGATCCAGCAACAGTGCTGGGAACCTGTGAACTGAAGTTTCCTGAGGGGAGGATTTGGTTATAAAACCTTGCTTTGGACAACTGCTCTAACCAAGACTGTTGTTAACAGATCTAAAATCCAGAGGGAAATAAGGAATAACCAAGTCCCTGAACTAAAAGTGGCTGAACAGAATTTAAAAACTTCAAACCAGCAAAATGTATGGTTTTAAATCTGGTTTAACACATTCTAGAATTGTGATTTTTAATGTTACAATTTGGCCCATATTGCCAGGGATAATAGTGCTTTCTATCCTGTGCCTGTGTTCCCAAATCCTGAGCTAATCCTCATGCCACTCCTTGATCCTGTTTTATCAGCAAGAAGCATGATTCAGAATTAAACGTATTTGCCAAATCTGAATCTGTCATCACCAGCAGATCATCTGTCTGTCACAAAACCCCCCATAAATCGTACAGTGAATATTTCCAGAGCATAAATTTGATGCAAAAATGAATTTAAAAATTTTTTTAAAAGACATTTAGGCTGGAGCACCCAGTAGTAGGTCACTTCCACCTAATTCAGTGATTGCTGGTTTACAGGTACAGATTGTGCTGGGGACAAAATTCATGTTTATTTACTCTGAAATGTGTTCTTAACATGTTGCATTGATCAAGGCATCTCCCTTCCTGAAACAGGAGGGCTTAGACTATAACAAAAGTACATATTTATATCCTGGTAATGCCCAATCACTGCACAGAGAGCAGTAAATAACCAGCTCTCATATCTCCAAGAACAAGAATTGGTGGGTTTTATAGGCAAAGCCCTTAGGAGAAATCAGGGAACAGGAGAAACCTCAAATCCCAGAGCACGGCATGATGGGAAAGCAGCATATCCATATCCAGGACACAAAACCAACAATCTCTTATCAGCAGGTTCAGGAGAAGCAAAGGACTCTGCTTCTGCTGACAGGGCACAGGGGAAGAGCCAAAAGGTACAGCTTTGCAGAGGAACAACAAGGCAATGAGGGATCAGCTCCATTTACACCCCAGCATGCCAAAAGTGTCACTGCTGGGTGTCCAATCACTGATAAATCCCTACATTGCAACTGGAAATAAAGGATTGCAAAGTTATTCCTACAGCTCAAATACATATTTATGAAGGAAAGTAAAGAAAATAATACATCATCAGTTTTCAAGAGGTTTTATAGCAACCCTTTATCCCATTAACCTCTGGTAATTTATAACAAGCTGTCATATCATTAACGCAATAAGTCAATAATTGCTGTCACTACATTTCCAACCCTGTGCTCACAGTGCTCCCCCACTTCAGCAAGAGGGATGATTAATGAAGCTTCTGCACAGCCTCTGATACTTGTATTTATCCTTCAGCAAACACTAAGTTCAGTTGATCACAGCACATGAGAAATTGACTTTCTTTTGCATCAGTTGCCAAGAGAACCAGGATAGCCATACCTGGAAAGTTATTTTATTTCATAGTAGAAGGGAAAAGGAGAATAAGAATCAAATGCTTACCAAGGTCTTTTTAAACTCACATTTTCCTCATATAACTGTTTTCTGTCAAAACAAACCTTCATTCAAAAATGAAACTAGCTCTCTTCACTGGAGAAATAACCTTCACTATGCAAATCAATTCACTTTCCCAACCTTGCAAACAAATGCTTCCAGAAACACAAAAAAATAGTGAGAATCCTATTAGCAGCTTTACTGCTCCTTGCACCCAAAATTCCCAATAGCTGCAACAAAAGCATCAGGAGCAGAGCAGAGCCAATGTTGAGCACTTTGGAAAGCCAAAGTGGAATCAGTGTTATAGCTCAAATCGCTCAATACTTACTTCAATTAACAGAAGAGTCAAGCGAGTCAAAGCTTCTCATCATCTCCCTGTCCCAGCAGAAAGGGAGATTCAGCTACTTTGCAAAATAAAAATTAAAAAGCTAAACAAATACTGAGATTTCCTGACTACAGCCTTTCTTCTTTTCCTTTAAGGGCTGAATTTTAAGTCAATTGAGAGACAGATCTGTTTTTCATAAAGTTGTCATTACTTTTGTATTTTAGGGGGGGGTATTTTATGTTGCTGTGAAATTCCTCAGCTTCACTGCTCCAAAGGAACAATGCACTGTTCCCAAATTCAGATTCTCACGTTCAAATAGCAACCCTGCCACAAACCAAGTCCTGTCAGTGCTTTAAGAAGAGCAGCCCTCCAGAATGGGCACTTCTAGATGAGTTTCCATGTTGGAGTAGATTCAGAATACATCATTATGCTGTGCTGCAAGGAGCTCAGATGCAGGATAAAGAGCCAGAGCCATCAATGCCATGAGCCACCCTGCCAGCATGGGGAACAAGGAAGGCAGGGAAGCACATGTCTGAACACTCCCAGATCCACTGGCAGACCAGGCTCTTCTGCAACAGGAAACATCATCTTGGAAAACATTGTAGTTATAATAATATCTCATTAATAGGTTCCTTCTTTACTGGGACATTAAACATTTCAAAATACTTTACATAAGCAGAAATCAGATTTAACACCCTGGTGTTCAAATACCAAGAGGAAATAAACTCAGGTTTAAAATCTAAAGATTATTTTTAATGTGCAGGTGCTGGTGAAATGCAGATCTTTGAAGGAAAAGAACATCACCAACATGAATATTATCTCCCCCTTTTTTTGGCAAAGTTTTTATTTAAACTTGTATGAAACACTAATTTTAACAAAACAAAAATTTAACCCCAAAATCACCCACCTCAGAAGAAGTGGTTAAAAATTCCTGCCTAGAGCCCAAATTTTATTTATCCATTTAATGCCAACATCCATGTGCACATACATGCATTAGAGAAGATCCTTTTCCAAGGTATGGAATACCATACCCTAGGTATTTAAGTATTTCTTTCACAGACTTTAGAGTATGACAAATTTACATTTCATATATGTTATTAGACATATCAAAATATCTGACATTTCTGCAGAAACACATTAATGAGATAGTCCAGAGACCAAGATTCATGTTAAATCAGTCCCCCCCAAAGAAAATTCCTCACTAAATACAATATACAATAACAAACTGTCTCACACAGAAGAAAAATAAAAAAAAAAAATGGCAACGCTTAAGTGGAAAGCATTTTGTTAATTTCCTTCCAAGCCCATTTTCTAAATACTAGTATTTGTATCAGTAATGTTTTATAACTCACAAATAAAAGCTGCATTTATTGTTTATTCAAAGGTAGTTTTCAAACACTTTTGACCATCCTTGCAGGGCCTCAGATCAGTCCTGCCAGGAGTGGATCTGAAGGTGCTAAAGATGGACTGGAAGGATGAGAGAGTCACTGCAAGCCTTAAATCCAACACTGCCACTTGGCTGAGCCCTGCACAGCAAACAAAACGTATTTCCAGGTCAGAAACTCTGCAGCCTTTTCACCTGCTGAACATTGCAGCAAATTTCTCCCCTCCACAGAGATGAGATCTGAGAGCAGAGCAGGAAAGGGAAACAGAGGCACCAACTGGCCCAGCTGCACCCCAGTGGAGGGTTCCAAAAAAACTCCCATTTCCAAACAGAAATCAGAGCTCCAGCTGGGGTTGGAGGCTCAGGTTTGGAGAGCAGAGAATGAAGAGCGATTTCTCACCACAGAGAAGGGAGTGAGAGGCCAAAAAACCCAACTCACCCCAAGGGCCTGCACGGGGTGTGCTGTGGGTCATGGAGAGTGCTCTGAGAACCCAAACACACCCAGCAAGGCTCGCTCCCTGCTCCCAACACACGTAATTCCAGGAAACTGATTCCAGCTGGAATTCCAACCACTCCACAGACCTGGATTAGAACCTACAGGTGGAGCTGCATCACCTGCTGCTCTAGGAAAGGCTCTCCAAGATGGGGGTGCAACCAGAACCTCCATGGACCCTTTTTGTCACATTTTCTGGTCACCTCTGCACAGGGAAGACCCAATAACGTGTTCCTTGTTGCACAGAAAATCCACTTCATGCACTCATCCCTGAGTGCTGGCCCAAGCTGGGGAAGAATATTTGTTTTAAGCTGTAATTTAGAATCACTCCTTTGACTGATTGTGTGCAGGTGTGAACTTGTGGCTATCAGGGCCCCATCACTTATAATCATGCAAATAAAAGAAAATTCTATGACCTGTCAGGTGTTGACTGTGAGGTTGTCAGATGAAAATTAGCATGTTGTCCCAAATTCAAGAAAGATATTTTAAACACATCTGTCTCAATTAGCCAGACCATTCTGACACCACAACAGGTCTGATACAGAGACTAAAAGGGTCTATTTTCACCCCTGTGCACTGCAGACCACATTTGCTCTCATTTCCAAGAACATGCAAAGAACTTTGAAACAATTTTTAAAAATAAGATACCAACAATTCATGTTTATTTTTTCATATTAAAAATACCATATCTAAACATCTTGCCACTGCCTATGAGAAGAATACATGAAAAATATGCAAAAAATTGGATGAAAAACCAGCATTATGTATTGGAACCTGTACTCCCCCAATTCTGACAGTTCTACTACACTTCAACCAGTCTGTTCCACAAAGTCAGCCCTGAGTGGAAAATCCCACTGGAACCTAAATTAATGCCTCTCATGGATATATAGATAGATAGATAGATAGATAGATATAGATAGATATAGATATAGATATAGATATAGATATAGATATAGATATAGATATAGATATATACTTAATAAAAGAAGTAATTTAAGTAAGCATGCTCAGATGTTATAAAGTCCAATTTCCCTCAGCTTGGAAACCTGTATGTTTTGTGCTCTTTTTTTAACTCACTGCAACATGTCTGTATTGACAAAAAAAGGGAAAATCCCAGAATTTCCTTAACATAGTTATCCTAGAACTCAAAGCAATACAAGAGACCATCTACCACCTACAATATCTGTGTCAGCCCTCCTCCACCCCTTCACCTTCCAGGCCTCTCCTGAAGCCCACAGGAGAAGCCCCTCTGCAGTAACTGAAAGTTGCCAAATTCCCAGCACTTTGGGAGGAGGGACATTGCCATCCCTGCTCCTGAGGCTCTCCCAGTGCATGTGCTCCTTCCCTTCCCTCCCTGGGAACACCAGATTGGAGCCATGCTGCCTAAAGTGACCCTGAGCTATGAGCAGAGCTTGTACATGTTCTCAAGAGCAAACATCTTATTAGAAGTTCTTTAGCTGGGAGTTGTGTGCATTTAGCAGCACCTTATGAAACTCCTTTGCCCCTCCCAGTTTTTCAGCATTTTCCATGCCTGCTTTTGGGGCTAAGGTCATCAAGAGACTTAATTATGGGTCAGCACTCAGCACTGGGATGTGCACCCACACATTGCACTTTCAGTGCAGGGCCACAGGATTTTTAGTTTGTTTTTCTTTGGGTTTACAGAGCAAAATAACATGAGTGTTTGTGCCCTGCATATATTATAACCTGACAGAGAATATCCACTGCTGGAAGACGCCAGCTTTTCTCCCCCAGATCTGTATCACACTTCTGAACCCATTTCAGAAAGTGCTCTGTGTTTGTGTGGATCATGGTTTTATATAATGGTCACAATAACTGTGTTTGTGCACACAGAAGAATTTTGCCAGGCAGAGGTTAAATACGACAGGAGTGTTGTACAGAGCAGGGTCTATTCCTGTCTTTTCCCACTAGCAAAGTCCACATTTCCTGAGCAGAACGACAGCTTCCTTTAACACAAGCCAGCTCCAGTTTTTAATAGGGAACTGTAATAGTTGTTAACCCCCAGGTCACCTTCCATGAACAGAACCCATAAACCACTTTCCAAAATAACAAAATCATGCTTGAACAGGATGTGTGCTCAACATATCAATGCTATGATATAAAATAACTGCTACTTAAAATAGACTATTTCTCCTCATTACTAATAATTACAAATACTTATTATTTCACTTTATGGCAGCAAACCCCAAAACCTAAGAGATCATTTGAGAGCAGGATCACCTTTGAGATATTTGGGGGAAAAGCTACTTACTGAGTGAAAATTATTTGCTTTTTCTTTTTTCTTTCTAACTGTTTCTCTCTCAGATATCATAAGCAGGAAGCTTGCAAGGCACAGTATGTGAATTATCTTGAAAAGAAGCTGTCGTCTTAGGTTTATGGAAATGGAGTAAATCTCCAGCTTAAACAGAATGAGAATAATGACTTCCTTTATATTCTTTCAGCATGGCTTTAAGAGCAAACACAAATCATCTGGGTGATATTTCAAAATCAAACTGAAATACAGGGTATATGTTGCAGTCATCATATATAGAAAAGCTTGTGCTGTGCTCAGAAAATATGATTAACCAGGTTCAACAAGTGAGCAAAGAGCCAGTCAAATAAATACAGCTTTCCCTGCAAGTTCTCCTTGCTGAGCTGGCCTATTTACACCATGCATTAGAACTGCCATTTCCATGCCCACAGCTCAGCAAAGGCACCAGGCTTTCAGGCCAGGCACAGCAAGTAGGGCTCCAGAATTCAGGAGCTGACAGCTACTAAAACAGACCTCTGGTGCTGTCAGAATTGTCTGGCTAATTGGGATAGAATTGGTTTAAAATATCTGCCTTTTATTTGGGACAACATGATGATTTTCTTCTGACAAACTCGCTGTCAAGCCCTGACACCACCTCAGGTACTGGAGAGAGCAGACCCCAATACCAGAGCAGGGCTCTTTCCACTTCTTTTAAGGACTGGGACCTGGAATCTTCAGAAGAGGCCGAGTACTGAGCACGTGGCTGAAGTAAAGATGAGTGTTGTGCTGCTTTTCCAGAAAAAAAAAACTTTATTGCAGTTTAGTTAACCTTGCATTACTGCTATTAGGAACACATCTTGATTTTTAGGAAATAAAAAAGCTGTCAGGTGCAAAGACACACAGAAGAAGGTGCCTGACAGCCAGTGGTGCCTCCTTGTCCCTCAGGACACTGTGGGCATCCCATCATCAAACATTCGGGACAAGCAGGAGACAACACGAATTCCCTCCCCAGTTGTCATACCAGCAAGGCTTCTGGCCCTTGTAAAGTTGGACTTGTTGCTTCAATATAAACATAAATAATGTATCTGCTGCAAATATAAAGGAGTTGACAAATAGCTGCCTAATGAACCACATCCAGCAGTTCATAATTCCCCATTAAGAGCCTAATAAAAACCACTTATCTCAAAGTGCTGCTTCACAGCCTGATCTCCATCTGATAAAGACATAACCAAAACTCCTCTGGTAAACTCAAAAGCTTCATCACCCTCAAGGTAGTGGGATTGTACACACAACACCAATTCTGAAAAATGTAATTTAAAACATTTTCAAGAGAACACTTCCTGCCACTTTAAAGATTACACAGAAGCATTCTTGGTGCTTTCCCATGCACAGAGAGAATTTGCATTGCTTGAGGTGATTTCCACTTTGAAAAACTTTTAAATCACTGAGGAGCTGTCTCTGACAAAGATTTTTACATCTTTGGGTAACCGCTTTCCCTTTGAGAGTTTTCTTGTTATTGTGTAATTCCTCTTTTGAAGATTTGCATATTGATGAAGGAGCGCCTTTGAAGATTTCCACATTGTTGGGACGGGAGCAGCCCTTGGAAAAAAGCTCCCATTGTGGAAGACCTACCTCCAAAATAATGTGTCTCAACAGGGTATTGCCCTCTCAAAAACAACTTCATTGCTGTCTTCATTTAGTGACACAAAATGCTCTTTCTTAATGCACACAAAGCTCTCACTTCTTAAAACTCCTGGAAAACAGATCACAAAAAATTGAGTTCTTTGTCTCTAGAAGTTCTAACAATAATTTCCAAAGAGGAAACAGAAAGCTGAAAAAGTGTTATCAATTTTTTCCTGCCAAACAATAATTGTGTCACTCATGCAGCCGTGTGGGGGGAGAGAGGAAATGTCCCACGTGGGCTGGAACTGGAGCTCTGTGCTGGGATCCTTCAGGACAGCAGCACTAAAAGCCCCTCATTTAGGCAATTCTGCTCTAAAACAACCAAATGTTGAGTTTTGGTTGTATTTGTTTTTATTCTTTTTTTTAAGACACTTTTTTACTTAGTCAAACCAACCCGTTCTAAACCACCAAATTTTAGCAGGAATGCAACAAAATAATTTGGCAAGCTTGACTTAACAACCAAACTACACCCAAAACCCAATTTTCAAGATACTTTCCAGTTCCAATTTAGCATGAGTGTCCAACAGCACTTCCAAGTGGAAGAACAGCCAGGAAAAAAACCTGTTTTTTTAGTGTTTCATAATGTAGCTAACATTCTGCACACAGCAGTTAAATCTTCTGGCTTGATTTACATGCCAACAAATAGAGCAGTTCCTGGTGTAAGAAACTTTATTTATATACTCTTGTGGAATTCTGAAGTATTCATTTCAGGAAATGCAAGAGAATTCCCATGCAACTACAAAAATATAAATTCAATGTACATATCAATGCATTGTGTCAGCCTCAAGTCAGCAAAGCCTGAAATAAGTCAAAGTTGGTGACAGGAAAATCTTCTGAAGAACCCTCGAGTATCCTGGGGTCAGAAATAGCTCAGCTGATGTCAGAGTCACATTTTCAAAGTCTTCTAAAAACCAAATCTGGATGTTTTCACTAACAGAAATGACGTTTGCAGCCATTGGCTCTGTTGGATATGAAGAACCTGGAGTTTCTGTCCTTCCATACCTCCTGAAATAAAAAAGAATTCAGCCACTGTCATTTTGAGAGGAGAAAAAGGACAAAAGCCACTAATGCAAAAGGGGAGAGGGGAGGCAGTGTGGGAGGAGGAATAGCTCCATCAAGAAAAGGAGGGATTGAAAAAGTTTGAACTGTTGATTCAGGAGAACATGAGGATTATGATCTCAGCTGAAGCAAATATCCTGGGCAGGTTTTTCATAGTGATTTTCAATAAATCACCACAAGTTGTAAGTTAATTGCTATGAAAAATAACATTATTTTTCCCATGCATGGCCATGAGATCACTTTGTTACTGTAAGCATGAGCTTGGATGTCAGGGATAATTTCCTGAAAGTCTCTGAAGGTTTCCCATTGCAATACAAAAGAACTCATTCTTAGGGAGCAGGGCAGGGCAAGAGAAGGGAGAGAAATGAGCATTAACACCCTTCATTCATTAGCAGGAAGCTGCTAAACGTTGGCAGTGATTAATCAGATTAAGTAACTATTGACCAGCCACAATTAAAAAAAATATTTAGTGGCCTGTTCTAGGAAGCTGGAAGGAGATATTTCATCTGTTCTCATATAAATTAGTTTCCTTGGTTTAATGTAGCATGTTTAACCTTTAAGCCTAAAATCTGGATTTTTTAGTACTATCTCCTCAAGTTCATGTTAAATTATTTAACAATCATAACCCCATCCCAACCCTTGAAATGGGCTCTTTGAAGAGATGCTCGTATGTGAAGTTTGAGTCCCTTTTTCCTCCAGCATATTGAACTTCCATCATTTCTGACCCAGATATTTCCTCATATTTCAAAGTGACACAGCATTTAACATTAGTATTAAATGGCTGCCCACCAAAGCTAAGATCTCTACACAATTTCTGGCAAACCAGAAATTCAGTTTCTAATAAAGCCTCAAAGCAAGGTAAAGTGCAACAGGAACTTCCGGAAATGCTCCACAGAGCACCAGTTTCTCTTACTTGGATCTCATCAGTCAGTCAGAAAGCAGATTTCTGGTTTCTAACAAAATACTCCTCTTCCAAAAAAACAAAAACAAAAACAAAAGAAAAAACAAAAATCAAAACAAACAAACAAAAACCCACAATGAACAAACAAAAACCAAACCAAAACAAACCATCCCACAAAAACAAACCACCCCACAAAAAAACCCCACAAAACCCCCAACCAACCAAAAATAACCCACACAAAAACCCCAAACCAACCAAAAAATACCAACCAAACAAACAACAAAAAAACCCCCCAAAAAACGCACACAAAAATCCCAGAAAACAAACAAACAAAAAACCCCAACTAACCAAAAATAACCCACACAAAAACCACAAAAAGCACCAACCAAACAAAAACAAAACCAAAAAAACCCACAAAACCATAAACACACACAAAAAAACACCCCAAAACCCACAAAAAACAACGAACCAACAAACCCTACAAGCAAAAAAAACCTCTCAAAAATCTGAAAATACACATCACAGGTAATTTTGGCCCTGATAGCCAGTTGAGGTGGCAAAAAGAACATTGCTCTTCTGTATGCTTTGATTCAAATTTCAGTTCGGGCACATGTCCCCAATGGGGGCACAGACCTCTCCAGGGCAATCTGAGGTTCTGCTGCAGAACCCAAAGGACAAAGCTGCTCAAAAACCTGGGCAGCTGTCATCAGCATGTCCTGATAATCCCCCGGCACAGACAGGGGCAAAAAACCCCAAACCCACAAATACCAACAAGCATTAACCCCAAAGAGGTGTCATCAAGCATTCCATACTCTGCCTATTTCAGGGGAAGGAGAAAAGCAACCCTAATGAACCCTAAAGGCTCCTCCTCATTCCCCAAATCCAAACCATTATTCCCAGTGCAACACCTCACATAAATCACTGTTCACTGCAGCCCAAAGCCAGCCCTCCAGAAACACCAAAATTCACTGCATGGTGTGGCATGGCTGAGCTCTGAGCACAGCAACACAACTCCCTAGAGCACCACAGGTACTCCTGCCATTAAATACTACAGCCTCAAAAATCTGCCAATTTATGCTTTAACCACTGGTTTGGTGTTTAAATTGCAACAGTTTCAGCAGTGACTGCCCCCTCACAGAGGATCATAATGACATCTTCCGGCTCTTAATTGCTATTAGTCACCTCCAAGGCAGAATGGATTGCTCACGTGAGTGCCAGGGAGCCTGAAATACGTGAAATTAAGTTTCACTGATGCCAGCAAGGTTTGAAAATGGTACACACCTTAAAATTCACCATTAATTCCAAAACAAACATTGTACTTCTAAAATAAAGGTTATGGTTTAAAGCACCCAGTGGCTGAGACTGCTCTATTACCATAATGCATAAATTGCTTCACAATTAACAATAAATGTGCAAAGGCTGGGACAGACTTCAACTGTCCAGGAAAGCTGGACATTCTTCAAGAAGGGACCCCCTGAATTGCTCCAAGTGGGGCAGAGGGGCTGGAAAGCCACCGAGAGGAAAAAGACCTGGGGGTTCTGGTGCCAGGGTTGGGCACAGCCCAGGGGTGCCAGAGGCCAATGGCACCTGGCTGTGCCAGCCTGGGGTGGCAGCAGGCCCAGGGCAGGGCCTGTCCCCTGTGCTGGCCCTGCTGAGGGACCCCGAGGGCTGTGCCCAGCCCTGGGCCCTCACAAAGAGGGACATGGAGGGGTTGGAGCATGTCCAGGGCAGGGAATGGAGCTGGGAAGGGCTGGAGCCCCAGGAGGGGCTGAGGGAGCTCGGAAAGGGGCTCAGNGAGCATGTCCAGGGCAGGGAACGGAGCTGGGAAGGGCTGGAGCCCCAGGAGGGGCTGAGGGAGCTGGGAAAGGGGCTCAGCCTGGAGAAAAGGAGGCTCAGGGGGGACCTTGTGGCTCTGCACAAGTCCCTGACAGGAGGGGACAGCCGGGGGGGGCGGGCTCTGCTCCCAGGGAACAGGGACAGGAGGAGAGGCTCAGGTTGGATATTAGGAACAATTTCCTCATAGAAAGGGTTCTCCAGCCTGGCACAGCTGCCCAGGGAGGGGTGGAGTCCCTGTCCCTGAAGGGGTTAAAGCCATGTGGATGTGGCACTTGGGACATGGTTTAGTGGCAGCCTTGGCAGTGCTGTATTAATTTAAGATCTTAAAGTCCTTTTCCAACATAAGCAATTCTATGATTCCCAAAGAAATTCCCTCAGTGTCTCTATCACCCAGAGTCCCTGCGGCAGGCCGAGCACCCTGCCTGTCCCTGCTGCCAGTGTCACCTGCACAGACAGAAAGGCAGCAGCTGGAGGTCCTGTGGTATGATCAACAGTACAACAACCCTCCTCACCTATTCAGATCCTACCAGGTCAGATATCATGTGGGTTTCTATTTTCTCTTTAAGGTACAGCTTTGTGATACCCCTGGTGCTTTCAAGTCTCTTCACATACACTTGTGTGACAGGACACACTGTGTTTTGGATTAGTTATTGTCACAGAGAATGTTCTCAATAATGAAACCTGGAAACAGTTTTACGATTTGTTATCCTAAATACATCCAGAATTTTTGTCCCAGCTTTCCTCCCATATTCAGCACTGCTTTTACAGAACTAAAATTTCACGTCATTTTCATTTTACATAATTTTGAGTGAAGCACGTCCCAGAAATGTTTCTTGGAGTCACAGTGGGTCTTACACAGGGATCAGTGACAAAATCACTGCAGGCAAAGTGCTCCACTGTGGGGAACATGAAATTCCTCAGCTTTTTGTTTGTTCTGGAAGGAACAACTGAACTGTGAGCATGCAATGTCCTCTATTATAAATGTAGACATTTGGCTACAAAACACTGACAAGTTTGTAAGTATGTTTGATGCAACCACATTTTTAATGGAATTGAGACATCTTTTGGCTCTTCTATTTCACTAAAGAAACCCAAACAAACTGCACAAAAGGCTTCATTTCCAGCAAATATTCAAGCCAGCAACTGAGATGAACATTGCAAGACCCAGCCCTTAGTTCATGCTTAAAAAAAAATCTTTGGTATAAATACAGATTTAATCGTTTTCACCTTGCTTCCTTGTTCCCTTTAGAAATATAAGGCCATGCAGTTAATTATTCACACAAAAATCTCCTTGCTATGCAATTACAGAATAATAGAGAATTCCAGGTTTATTCACACATTTGCTTTGTCAGACCTGTAAGAAATGAAAATATTTGAAGTGAAATTAGTTTTGTGCTGACAACTCATAAATTATGGGCCTTCAATTTGAGTTTGGGTGACAGAGAATGGCACCTAACCTTTCTATGTTCCTATTCCAAGGCAGAATCATCTTGAAAATACAGCCAGAGCAGTGAATTGCCTGTTCCACTGAAAATCAGGTGACTTTCATTGCTTGGGACTGAGGCACAGCTTAACAAGCTATTACAGAATGGTATCTTTGATTTTAAATTAAATGTCAAGCACAGTTATACAGCGGTGGAGTAGCCTGGACTGTCTGGCAAGAGTGCAACATACTGCATGAAAAACGTCAGGAGATAAGATAGAGAAACCTAGCCAAGCAGAAAAGCTGAGCTGCAGGAGGGATGAGCCCAGAACAGGGACAGACAAGCCCTGCCACTGCACTTTCCTTCAGTGCTGCTGTCACTCGGCCCCTCTGAGCCCAGGGAGCAAAACTTGCCCAGGAGAGACGTGAGGAGCTCCGAGGGGTTTGCATGGCAAAGGAAAGATTCATACACCTAAGGAAGAAACTTCAAATTTTCTTACTGAACAAACTGTTAAGGAAAAAAAAAACCCACAGAAAACAATTTGCACACAACTAACCTAATGTTCCAATACTTAAATTTTTTTGTAGCATGTGTGGTTTTTAGGGATTTAGGGGGGGTTGTGGGGGTTTTTTTGTTT